>JAQQBR010000003.1:2968537-2991967 GCA_030347285.1 Microctonus hyperodae | reverse complement strand
TTTTTTTTCTTTGTGCAAGTATGTATATTATTGTTTGAAATTTTTTTTTTTCGTTAACAAAGGATGGATCCGGTATAGATGAAGAAAAATATGCATGTGCTACCGAAGCGTTACAGTCAAATTTATATATATATCTGCTAGTAAATATATACACATAATAATTCCCATGATATATAAAGCCTTCTTGGACATATCTGTTTCTCTTTTTATTTATATATATATTTCTCACTCATTTCCTCCATCTGTCCCCTTCACTTTCCTGAACCTTTTCTCGCCAACCTATTTCATAAAATATATATATATTTATAAACACATATAATATTACATTGAATAAAAATTCCATAGAAATTAAAACAGTTTGTAAAAATGAATTTATCGAAACAGGTGTATAAATAATAAATAGACTCGGATGGTAAATATTTTTTTAGTAAATACCTGTGTAGCCTATAAAAATATACTGAAAACTTTATTTTATTTATTTATTTTATTTCCTTTATTTTTATGTGAAAACTTTTAATATAATGACAATAAAGAAAAAGTTGAAGAGATCAGTATATACGACTGTCTATAACTTAGAGACATATATATAAACATATGTATATCTGTAAGTATAGTAAAGAGGAAGTTACGGTCAAGAGTTGAGCATATAAATCAAAATTATTTGAGGGGGTGTGTTTGGATGCTATATACACGTGTCTTGAATTCGTAACGCATGAAAGTCATGACCAAAGCCGACAACACACACGGTTTTTATCATCATCCTGGACCGGTTTTCCACTTACAAAATTATATATATACACATTATATACATAAATAAAAATAATATATAATATAACACGTGTTTATAGAGAGAAGAAAATATAGCGATTGATATTTTCCTAGGGATACATACAGCTACCTGCAGCTACCTGCTATTCACAATTTTTTTTTCTCTTCTCACCCTTCATGTGTCTGTGTGTATTGTGTGTCGACGGGTGTATATATATATATAAAGGGCGTCATGGTAAAGTGAACATTATGAAGAAGAGTATATAGAACGAAGCTTGAGAATATAAAGTTTCCCTTGACTGTTTTTAACGATGCAATAAAAAGAAAATTTTCTCTCTTCACTCATGTATTAATTTCGTATACGTCTTTTAATGTTTTTCATATACTATTTTTTTTTTCATCCTTCAATTGATAATTCAGTGCACTGTTGGATATAAGTGGCGATAAAGTGAGTAAAAGTGAGTCTGTGCTGTTACTCAAACGATTAACGTTAAATAAATGCAAATAAAATAATTACAGTTGGTATGAGGGAGCTCGTGTGCACACAGCAGTATAAGAGATGCCAACAACATAGGGCGTCAAGCGCGTCTAATTATTCAATCGGGTATCCCAACCCACGCTTCGTTATGAATCCAACTGGGCTTGTCACTTGTATGTATGTATGGATGTATACACACTCTCCCCATGTGCATTTATATATACTCCTGACATATTAATGTCTTCGACATTAATTTCATTTAATATAACAAACTGGACATGTAAAGGGAGTCTCGAGAATTAATATGTAATATGATTTAAAATAGTAGAAAGTACAGAATTAATATATTAAATTATTCCTAAAGAGCAGCAGCAGCAGCAGTAGCTTATTAAAAAGTATTTTTATAATTTACCTGCAATGTAGGACAGCTACGGTGTCGATATTTCCTGGTGGCAAGTTCCCACCAGGGTATAACCGTGCTCTCATTGCCTCTGGGTTTAACAGGATTACTCACTGCATGCTCATATAATGGCTCGAGCACCGTGCCCGAATGTCTTTTACCCGATAAACCCGCTTCACTTGACGGTGATGATGATGATGTAGCATTACGTCGTCTTGGTAACGTTGCAAATCCATTATTGCCAACGGCATTAGTGAGATAAACAAATGAATTGTCATCGTTGGATTCAAGTGAATTGTGTCGAGTGCGAGATAATGATGAAAATTTATTATTCATATGTCGATCAATATGTTGAGGAGACACTGACGAGTGCGATACAGTGTCAGGTTGAATATTTCTGAATTGTTGACTCTGAAGTAATACATCGGTTGCGTCCATAAGATAAAGTGGATAAAAATCAGTTGGTGAAAAATTATTTTCATTCTTTATATCATTATTTCTTATGTCGATTGTACTTGTACAAGAGCGTTCCAACCTTGGGGAGATTCTTTCACCATCAAGAACATCTTCACTGGACTTGTGAAGTGGCCGAGGTGCTGTTGAGACTTTAGTTTTTCTACATGGCAACGTGTCGTATTGTCTGTCGCTAAAGTCATTTTCACTGGCGTTAATTCTGGATAATCCATTGGGAATTTTTTTCTTTATATCATCGACCCTGGAACGACTTCTCCTTAGGGTACCACTGACCCGGGGTCGACTCACATGTCGTGTCTCATCGTCAGACTCGATCCCGGGGTCGAGTATTCGGCCCCCACTGTTCAAGGTAACGACCGTCGTACTTTGATCTTGCGTATGCAAGGTCGTTGTAATATCAACTCCTGACGATCGATTTCTTCGTAGAACATTTGTGGATGAAGAATCCATATCAAATAATTTGGTTGGTAGAATTTTTCTTTTGAAATTTTTTGGTGATCGCGATGTCATTTTATTGTGCTGTAAGTTTGTTAAACTTTCGCTGATTGCATAGAGAGACTCTGTAGACTTTGTTGATGAATTTGTCGTTGAAGTTGAGCCAGTTGAGTGTCGTGATGTATTTTCAATCGATGACGAACGTGGTAATAATTTTGGTGGAAGTTTTCCAAATGAATTTGGACGAATTTTACAAATTGTATTACGTAATTCTAATGTATTTTGATTTATTCCTTTATCATCATTATTTTCATCAAAGTCTGAAGTGATTGGAAGCATCGGCGCCATATTTCTCTTTCGTCGAATCCTGTATAAGCTCTCTTCATGACCTTGATAGTCAGATTTAACCACTCGATTAATTACACCGTAACCAGAATTAGTATTTGAAGCGTATCCAAGTTCCTCGTAACTCTTATCAATTTCTGCGAGATTTTTATTTATGTCTTCAATATACTTTGCAGTTGTACGATAGAGATCACCACTTGGTACGTAATTCCCATCGGTAATTAAATTAGTTTGTTCATGATTTATTTTATCCTTTAAACGTGAAACATTTGGAATGTCATAAATAGGCTGTCTAGATTTAATTTCATTTGTTAATTCTCTTGATTTTTTAATACTATTTAAATTTTCCACAGTTACTGTGTCATAATAATTTTCTCTATTATCCAAAATTTTGTCCAATTCATTCTGAACATTATTCTCATCTGTAGACGAATTTAAAACTGATTTTGTAGTATTAGAATTTATTTTCATTGGTACTGAATCATAAACATTATCTTGAGAAGTATTTTTATTATCCTTTGTCTCTTTCTGACTGGTAAAAGTGTTTAATATAATTTTCTTATCCAATTTTGAATTATTAGAAATTTCATGAGATTTTTTATTACTTCGTCTCAATGTACCATAATTCTCCAAGAGTTTATTTCTGCCCATATCAGACCAACGTGGCACCTGATGAATTTTTTCACTTGCCAATGGCACATTGGCAGAAACAATTGGCAAAGTATATGGTCCACCAGTTTCCTTAAGTAATTCTTCAGAGTCAGATCTATAAAGTGCACGAGGTCGACTCCTGGGTCGAGACCGAATGGTCGCAAAACCATCGTGAACTCGTCTCGAGCATACATTTAAATCCATTTTTATTATATTTCAATCATTAACGTCCAACTCATACAGCTTCACCCACACTAAACACATTACCAAAATATTTTTTTATATCAATTTTATCCATCGAAATATTTTAATCCATTCATATATAAATATATATTTATATCCTTTGATTCTTTTTTCGAATTATCACATTTATATAAAAAACACTTTTCACATTCCACCTGATTATTATATCCAAGTGTTTCAAGTATTATAATTTGTATACACTCAATTATATGTACCTGAAAATATAAAAATAATTGCCTGATGAAAATTGCATCGCCCACTTGTCAACTCATTTTTTCATATATTTAAGTATAAATGCATTGCGTCAACTCCACGAAAAAAAAAAAAATAATAAAATAAATAAAACGATAACTAAAAAAATATCCCAATCTTATGAATGTTACCAATACGATAAGAATATAAAAGCGTGGGATATAACAAGATGAAATAAAAATTCACGCACTCTCAAACGTGTGTTACAATATCATGACCTCAAAATTCATATACATATTTTCCTTTTTTAATTCTTTTTTATTATTAATGTAAATATCACACGTTTGCATAGTACAAAAATAACGGCGTTGTCGATTCACTCTAATATACCAACATTAAATGATATCCACATCAATCTAAAATTCAACAGACTTCCATTATCATAGCCACCTCGAAAAAATATTATTTATTTAAATTAAATATATATATACTTATATATATTCTCAAATATAATTTATAATATAGCCACAACTACACCAACCAATTCTTACCAACTCGTAATACGATTCATGATAAGACTCGTACAAAAAAAAACTTTGCTTCTCTCTAATATACCTATACACTCTCCCATGAATTGAGTTTGTAATTATAATTACGTCTGATGAAGTTTTCACAAGGTGAAAGGAATGAAGAAAGAAAGAATAAGAAATAAAAATAACAATTTCTTTACTTTATAGAGCGATACAATTGCGCTCATTTTATCTCCTCGACGTAAATAAAAAATAAAAAATGAATAAATATCACAATGATAAAAAGAAATAAATTTTTCAATTATTTCTTCTCATATATATTTTTCTATTCTCCTTAAATCCTCCTCGATTAATTCAATTGATAATTTTATTTACCCCTAGTGAATAAAAAAATAAATAGACAGATAAATCTCTGTTGATTAGAAAAGAAGGAAGTAACTGGATATGTGTGAATGAGATCAAGTAAAAGAATAATATAACGCAGTGTGGCAAAACGAGTATGGGGTCGACTACCCAGGAAATATATTGTCCGTCCTTGTTATATTGTCACAAGGCAACCGCACAAGAGCAAATAGAGTGCATTGTGCAAGAGTACATATGTGTTATAGTACACGAAAAAAAAAAAAAAAATGTTAGTTGATCTGGTGTTGGGAAAACGAGATGCCACATATGAATTATACACTTGTATATAAATACAGAAAAGATGTACGTTGTATTAACTAACTATAACAGGGTAGAGTATATATTGGTTAACCCACGTATCGACTTCTTATTTATACAATAACATTCGCAGGGACGGTAAACCCACCCTCAGTATATTACCCAAGTATGGCAAGTAGCTGGTGGACAATTGCCATATTGGGTCATTCAAGTTATTTCCAAGTTAGGGAACTAGTGAGGCTTTTGTGTCGCCTCCAGCTAGATAAGATTATAACCTATGACTATATACCATGTGAATGTGCACACACGCCTTCTTCGATCAAGTATTTCACCGACTCCTGTGTGCGTATGGATTAACAATGCGAGGAAGATATATAAAATAAAATATAAAAAAAAACACTACGCGCCAACGAACTATACGAACAATGCATCAAAACGTTGAATAATATGATTTATAATCATAAATATTGCACCAAGTGTTGACGTCAAGCTCTTTAATTATGATGAATGTATTGCTTAATTTAAATAACTAACTCCACCTATATATATATGTAAAATTTATAATCAAGATATAAGCTCTCTTCTAACAAAACATTTTCATTCATATATTTATACTAAATAATTATTATTCATTATTTTTTTTCAATTTAAAATAATAAAATATATAGTTCAGGATACATGTTTTATTTTCTTTAGAAATTTTGATTAATTTATTTTATCTCAAATATGTGATGGAGAAAATAAAATTAAAAGAAATAATAATAACGGGAATATCCATGACATTCAGACGAGGACAAATCGTTTCGTTCACCATCGAATGAAGAGACTGCGGTCACATATTATATATATATATCTCGTTAATAATATATTCGCCAACTTCTCTCATGATGTTTTGAAAGGCACATGACGCAATAATGCCATTGACTAATGTGATTTATTTTTATTTTCAGTGTACTCACATATTATACTATCAAAACACATAAGTATATACAAAATACACAAATTTGTCTTAAGCATTGCAATAATACATAACACTGAGAATATAAAAAGATATATAAATATAAAAATTTAATTTAAATTCTATATTTAACGATTACATCTAAATGACGACTTGAAAAAACATACTACAGATATTCCAGTAAATTAAACTTGGTGATACCAAGACATCACTGCTAAACTACATCCAATACCACCTGGTACAGCTGTCTAGACTATTCCATATAACCCATAATACACTCGTAGTTTATTCCGGAAGTGACATGAAACGATAATGAAACTCTCATCGATCACCAGAGCATCATAGATAAATCTCCCTTTAGCTTACGAGAAACTTGTGGCGTTATGGAAGCATTTTCTCATCCATAAATACATATATATATATATTCATATACATATATACATGAGAAGTAGTGAAAAGAAGAGCAGAAATAAGAAGACGAAGAAAAAGAAGTAAAAGATAGTGTTGCAACTTACGTGTCCGCTTTCCGCTGACACGCTTTGGTTTACTCGCTACTTTGTATTCTACACCCGCAAGAAATACCACACTTTATACTTTATCTAGGTATGAAGAATAAACGTAGACATAAAGTTACAAAGAGAAAATATTTTCTCAGGACAAGAGAATATATATACACACAAATACTGAAATATATTCGCGTTTCCTCAGGGTCTGTATATACGACGAATTATCTATACTCCAAGCATTATATACACAAGTAAAATAAATTTATAATATATGGCAGTTGGTGTACGTTATAAAAGTGGGCTTGTGCAGGTCACAGGGGTGTAGTATAACTACTTTTAAACTATGAAAAGGGCGACGAGTAAAATGAGAGTAAATTGAAGATAATATCGTAGAACGTGTCACGTGCTAGAATCTTCAGTTAAAGCCTCCAGGGACCTCTATATAAGAAGGTATTTCTATTTCCCTCTTTCAATTATTTTTTTTTTTCCTTCTTCATCTCTCTTTCATTCACCTCGTCGTTTCTCTGTTCTTATATAGTTATGGAGAAAGAACGAGGAAGAAAATATATATATAGGCGAGGAAAACTCAGCAATCGTGATGATAATTAACTGCATATACAGAGTTTCTTGAGTTTCTTCAAGTACCGTTTATCGTTTTACGCGGCGTTGGAGTTTAATACCGACCACAACTACGACCTCTTCACCGTTTTGTCTTATACTATATTATGGGTATGTATCTGTTTATACATATGTAAAATGGACATACAAAGTTCAGATAATTTTACATGATCATAAACAATCACAAGATGAAATGAGACAGATATTGCAAAAATAATAAAAAAATATATATTCATAAATAATTAATGTATAAATAATTATTTTAAATTATATCGATATTTCATTTTAATATATGCAATATAAACAATCAACGTTGTTTATGATTGCATTTAAACACTTGATTAACTGTAATAAATATTTGACGTTAGATAAAAATATAAATTAACTGGAATTTAGCTGAATGGCTGAACGAAGATTGTGTGGTATAGAATACATGTGATATTCACTTTGAAATAAAATCCACTTGCAGTATAAAGAAACCCAAGCAATGTGTTAGTTTGTATTTATATATATGTACGTGTGTAAAATGCCTCGATGTCTGTCGTTGTCTCGTCCACTTTTTCCATCGACTAACCGACCACTACGACAACTACGACGACGTCGTTCCATTCCTCCAGATCATCAGACGTGTATTCCAAACTCTTTCTCTTTTCCACTATCGTTATTACTGACTGTTCATCTTCTCTATACTTCGTTGTCTTTCACATCTGTACAACGATCGCGCTTGAAAGACATCCAGAAAAGAATCAACATTCTCCTCTTATTTTATATATGTATATATCTACGTACATACATCACACATTTTGCCTGGATATGTATGTATATATATTTGTGTTTGGTATAAAAGAACAGAATGAAAGAGAGAGAAATTGTAACCACAATCATCAAGAGCCCACATCTCGTTTGTTTAAAACAATGCATGACTTGCCTTTGCGACCCTGGTGTATGTTTGTCTTTTCCATGACATATTCCAAACCACTTGCATTAACATATTTCCGTATCGACCTACTCCAATTTTCAAATGGGGAAAGCCAAGAAATCATTATACATATTTACCCTATACGAAAAGTAATTGGCTTTTGCGTAATATAAAAATAAATAAATATATATAAATTAAATTAAGTAAATAAATATATAAATGAATATGAATTAAATGAATAAATTCATCAGAGTGAAAGGTGAAATAATATTGTAAAATAAAAATATATATTTATATATTAACAGTCAAGGATTTTATATATATATTAATAGAAAGTAGAATTAATACTCATCGCATGACAATTATAAATATATATTAATTTATTTATATTATTGAACCAAGACTATATTTATGAATGTGTAATTTTTTATATATGACATGTGTGTGGTGGATTATTGTTTTATTATTATTATATCAAGACCACTTAACGCGCGCGCTTCAAATTTATATAAGAATAAGAGACAAAAAGATATAATATATAATGACACTGGCGACTTTTAATAAGTAAAAGTACAGGATTGGTCGGCTAGTTGGTTTCAATCAAGTAGTCGGGGTTTCTCATCTCATTGTTGTTATTCTTGTCTCTTTCACTTCTCTTTATTTTATTCTCTTATATATATATCCTTTGGTGTGTATATATATATCGGAAGGCAAATTAAAGCCATGGAGAATATATCAGAGAGAAGAAAATGATGATGAGAGGACGAGGGCGGAGAAATGTTATATACAGAATCGATTATTATTCTCTCCAGTCTCTTATAGACTATTATTATTTCACTACGTGCCGCAAAAGTTTTATTTCTTAATCAATAATATTTATTTTTTTATTTTCTGATAACTTGAAGAATCATTGAAGACAATTGTCATCGACTGGCGCAAATAATTGAGAGTATAAAAGAGATCTCAGGGTCTTTTAATATTAACTTGCGTAATTTTTTGAATGACCGCATCGTGTTTGTTGTTATTATATATCTATGGAAGAATGACGATGACGACGATTAATGCTACTAGTTTTTACTCAACACATCACGGATTAATTTTTTTTTTACCCAACTCTGTGACACATGATACGAAGGTTATATACAGTATAGGAATTAAAAAATTCTCGAGCGAGAAGAGAGAGGAAATTGAGAATGACTTTGAATGCGTACATTAAAGTTGTTTGTAATACTTATTACTTCAACGAATTATTCATGTGTTCATGATCAAGGCTGTATAATGGAAAGAAAAAAATAGTGACGTTATATAGATGTAAATATTAAACCGCGTATTAAAAGTGTTATTGCGTGTTTATAAGATAATTATAATAGATTTGTTTAATAATAGTAATGAAACGCCGAGGGAAAAGAAGTAAATTTTTTTTTTTCATTTTTAGAAATTACTTCATCTATGATAATATAATTCAATGTTGAAGTAGCGCGTGTCGTGGTAAGAAGTATGTAAGGCTTTAATGAAATTTTCATTTCCCATCAGTGGAATAATAGATATGATGATGTCAGTTTGTATAACCTGATGCACGCAGAACGTTGTCGCAATCGTTTCAATGGTAAAGATTACGTTCAGTGTCACGTTAAATGTCCGCCTACATTTCAGTAAAAAAAAAAAAAACGGAGAAAAAAAATTCCGCTAGCATCTGAAACAAGAATGGAGATGATCAAAAACAGAAAATGAAATAAAAAAAAAATAGAGAGAAAGGAGAATGTAAAAAAGAAGAGTAAAACAGAGTCTCCATTTCAAGATCTCGCAAAAATCTGTGGAGCTTTGTCGTGCTAATCCGCTCAAGACTTTACTGTCTGCTTCCACCACAATGTATAATATAAAAAAAAATTCAACAGAGTCATTCTAGTTGAATAACAAAATTATTCTTAAATTTCTTCGTTCATATATGTATTCTTTACACTGCCATGAACCGTAATACAATCTTCATTCTCTGCAGAGAAATATTAATAATGATGCATAGCATTATTGAATATGAGTATAAGTATATATGTATAGTTATACTCTGCATGTGAAATATATTGTATAAATATATGAGAGTATATGTTAATAGCACCGACAATAAGGGCCAATTTTATATTGAGATGATGAGGAGAAGGAGGAGAAGAAGGCGTCGCTCTCATTGAGAAATCAATCCCCTACATTAGAGACGGTATCATTGTTATTAATGACCCTCTCAGCGGACCTTTGATATATGTTTTCTCTTCTATTTTTTTCCCGTTTCTTCACTCGCTATATTTTTCTTCTAAATCAAATCGCACAATTGAATTTCACAACTAATAATTTCTAACACAAATTCACTCTTAACTTGAACAATATTTCATCAGATCCATACATCACTTCTTTCCTTTGTTTCATTATTGCCGTTGAATAATATCAAAAAGAATATATAATACGTAATTTGTATGTAAAGAAGTTTATAATAATTGCAAATTCGTTCCATTAAATATACATTCAAATGTGGCGTTCGTTAGTAATTAATTAATCAAATCGATTTAATTATTTTTATTCACCTCGTTACAACGAGACGTAATAAAAGAGAATAAAAGACAGATAAAATTTCAATATAGATGTTTGTAGAATTGTGTTTAAAGTAATTTATAAATTATATTGTATAGAGATAATATCTGTCAACTGTAATATTGAGAAATCGGTGGGGAAATGAAACGAAGGTAAGGCATTGCATGAGGGTGCTGCAGATGAATTAAGTGACCACTGACCAGTTGTCTCATACCCCATGGTTTATACCTTTGGTAAATAATTGTCAAGTCCAAATGCACAGCTTGGGTGCATATACTATAACTGTATGGCAGCTAGTATAGTACTGATGTATGTATAGTAATACGAATTGAGAAAAGAGTAGGAGGGCGGCTCGTAAATTCTCGTGCAGGCCAAAGGGACTTGAAAACGAAATGTATATAGTTGGGGGCCATTGTCCCTTTGCACGACACACAACGACGACAGCGATTGCAACAACGACATGTGCCTGTGCTGTGTATAAATACGTGACTGGAAATGCGAGACGCGTTTCCCATCCAATACATACATACACACCCAATGGAATAAATTATCAGTAGTCAAATGTACATATATGCGTGCGTGTATACATAGGTGGTAAACACATTGGTTGGTCTTCATTCGATTTTCTTTTTTTTTTGTTTTCATCGATAAATACGTGAGACGCATTTTGATAATTCTCTCGCATCAGTTGCGCTTGTTGCATCTTATATATGTATTTACATTATGTACTCTACAACATAGTAGTTATTTTTTGTTTTGTTTATATTACTGTATACATAACATATAGAAATATTCCAACATACTCTTAATTGGCTCTTATCATTTAATCCATCAACGCACATCAACATGGCCCACTTTATTTATTATTTATATTTTCATCTTCTCTCGTGTATCTTTTGATTAATTTATTTAAACGCTTCGGTTGCGGTTCAATATCTTTACTGTATGATGTGCAATATATTTATGTATATGTTTCCAATTTTTATTTATTATTATTTCTTTTTTCTGTTTGCTTTCATCTGTGTTATTACTGTACCCAGCCCATCTGGGTTAGGCTTTGAGACTCTTTACATTGTGTGCATTTTTACTATGTGTATTTGTGTGCTTGGAGAAAATTGAATAGAAGTAAAACGAGAGAGAATGAAGGAAAGACGCGGTCAGAATCTAAAATAACCTGCAACCATTGCAAGGTCAAGGCGACACACTGACAAAAGGTGTGTGATGGACATATATGCAACAACCACACAACAGAATCACAAATTGTCAACGAGAAATGTTTTTTTTTTCATTTTTTAAACGTGTAAAATGACGATGAGAGAATGCAGGAGGAATGAATACGACGAACGAGCCTTATATGTGAGTTACGAAGACGAGCACAAGACGATTATGATCTATTGATACGTGATGTGATACAGATCTCCTGCAATGGGGATAAGAAAGCAAAGACGTTGAAGAAAATACGCGCGGATATAACGCCAATAAATTATTAATTACTAATCGATACAATAAATAACACGAGGAATATAAAATAAAAATAAATATGTTTGATGAAACCCATTGCGTTGTAGAAATATGAAATTTTTTTTTTTTTTAAGAATTCATTCTTCACCCTAAGCTCCAAGTTATCATATTTCTTTCTAATATACGCCTAATCACATGTATATGTTCACAAACACACACATTTTTTTCTTCGTTATTTCTTATCGCAGCTAAAACTAACACGTGTTACATAGATAAACTTTATAACATTATTGAAGTTACTGTGAAAGACGTAAAAATATATATCTAATAATCTAAATGACTATTGATTATATTCTTAAAGAATTTATTTTACAAGTTGACAACGCAATTTTCAAATTTTTTAGGCAATTTTCTTTTTTTTTTTGGTTCTCAAATTTATATACATATAATGTGGATATATTTACATACACACATATATGTATGTATAAATTTATTGGTAAATGCGAGATAAGTTCTTCGTCGTGATGACGATCATCACGACGGTTAGTCACGATAATTACCAGATGTGCTTGCAGTTACGGCACGAACAAGACTTTTGATTGTAATCATTTGCGACATTGTATATTAAATGATTAAATGCACTCCACTTTCATGACAATAAAAAAAAATAAACACACATCGCCGTTAACATTCTTTATATATTTGAAATAATATTAACAAATATTCACTTTTAGCAAATTATTTTGCATTTGTAAATACTTCAATTTTTGATTATGACAATGTGTAGATCATAATTCGCGACGATCGAACGCGCATGATCACAAGCACAAATATCACTGCGTTGCGCTGCGCGTCTTGGCGCAAACTGGCGGGAGATTGTGAATATAAAAGACTCAACTCCATAGATCACCCCACTCTACCATCGTACACATATCTTCAACACACAACGAAGAACGACGTTGTACATATGAACGGGCGATCGTTTCATTGGTGCCCAACGGCAATTATTACCGTATACGCGAACTACCATTGGTGCACTGTCAATAGGCGCTGCGTAAAGCTGCCAATGCCATCTTACGGCGCGAGTATTCTCCAGAATGAGAAAAAAATCGTAAAAGAAAATAAAGTGGAAAAACATTGTGGTAATTACTGCAGGAGGATAACGATCGCATGGAAGCCAATTTCATGATTAAAAAAAAAAAAAAGTACAGCAAACATTGTAAGAAATTTGCAGCTTACGTTGGTTGACAGCTGGCTCGTCAGTGAGTGAACTTTTTCCTGTGCGTCAAGCAACTCGCGGCGCAATTTTCTCAACTCATGCGCTTGCTTCTCCTCAGCAGAGCTGTATAAACTGCTTGCAGTTGATACGAGAGAAACTGACGAACCGTGAACTGAAAAAATGAATAAATAAATAAATAAAATAAAAATGGAACATATGCATTTAAAATCTTTCTTCATTATCATTTCAAATAGGAGTTAGAAAATAGAAAAATTTTGATTTCTCTTTACGTTACACATTGTCGATGAATAAATTAGATGAAAATCTTTGCTTACTGTCATCATCTTTATGAACATGTTGATAGAGATTTGGCGGCGGTCTTGATGCGTGTGTGGGCGTGGGAGAAGTTGGTTGTGACCAATGTTGTCCAGCACATCCTGCCGAACCGACTGGTACACTGTAATATGGTTCACCACCAACGCCGATCCCAATACCAACTTCTTCGCCGACAGACGATGATGTGCCGCTGCCGCGCGCCAACATCGACGGATACATTTTTTCACTTTTTGTAGACCTTGAAATAGACAAATAAATAAAAACACAATTATAAATAAATAATTTATATAAAATATTCGAATGAAAACACATGTAAATATGCAAAAATACGACGATAAATTTAATGAAAGCTGTGTGTGGACAGGAAGAATCAGCCACGTGAAATAATTCTGTAATTGTGTAACAATTTTATATATATATGTACATTTACAACAAACGGCATATCTAAAAATATGTGTAATGTGTTTTGTATATTCATAAATAAATATCAGTGATATACAAGCTGTATTTCAAAAAGCTTTATAAAATATTAATTATAATTTTTACGTGTATGTACATAAACAATAACTAATTGGACGTGTGTCGACTGCTTTATATACCTTGGGAATGTCCTGTCCCGCAGATGGCTAAAAATGGCATTAAATATTTGTTATTATTTTACTAAATCGTTACACGATATAACGATCGTTGTTGTAACAACGTACTAATAAGGAAATAAAATATTCGAATTGATGTGAAAGAACAATCATTCCAACTAATATATTGTATAATATGAAATATACATTTAAATATATAATTGTTTAGAGTACGTTAAATTTTCTTTTCCCAATGTCGCACACATTCACTTGTTAACTAAACGAATGGATATTAACAACTGCAGTGATTGGTACCTGATTGAGTTGCTTCTATTCAGTCTTGGTGGTGCTGGTGATCCACTCGAATCACGTTGGTGCATCAGTAGGCGCGCATGGCTCAAACTGGTTCGGTGAGATCCAAGCGATTCGACGCTGTCCGCCTCGCACAATCCCATGCCTACGATCCAAATGATTTAATGTCATTGATAATGAAAGATTAAATTAAAAACAAAAACAAAATGTATATAAAATATTTTTTTCGTGAAATATCGAGTTGGAAATTTTTTAAATAATATATATATTTCACCTTGCGATCTACCACTTGGCGTGTATGTATTGCTGTGTCTCATCCATGATGTCGCATAAGGACTGTTTGGTGCATAATATCCTTGTAAATCAGGTGCTGCATAGTTGCTGCAGGTGTCGCTTAAACTACCGTCCGATGGTTTGAGTACACGTGGAGTAAAATTGGACGTTGCGGATCCGCCAGCACCGCCGCTACGATCACGATGATGAGCAGATGCAAACAATGCTGTAAATTCTGGACTGCCAGGCTTTGGTAAACTTTGTGATCCAAGCATAAGCCGATCTCTGACTGATTGGGACAGTTGGCTCGCGCTCGCGCCCGTTAAACTGTAGCTCTTATAATGATGACCTTGATTTGCTGCTGTAGAGTTGGCTTGAAGTTCAGTGGTGCATGTTTGTGTACCACCAGATACTTTGACCTAAAATAAAATAAAAATATTTTGTCATTATATTTTCCAAGGGCTTTTTATAATTATCATACTTTTTTTTTTCTTTCTTTATTCTCAAGTGAATGTAAAAGTGAAAATATAAATATACACATACCTTTGTTCTCGGCACTGCGCTCACTTGTGCTGTTCTCGTTGCATCTTTTCCACCATTTTGCACACCATTAGGACTTGGACTCGTACCAGCGCTATGTCTCTTCACATATCCAAAACTCTGCGGTACACCTCTGACCTTATTGCTGCTGCTACTGCTGCTTGTCGACGTGCCGGATGAAACTTTCTGTGGTTTCTCGCCATTTGCATACTCCGCCATCGTCTGTTTCCTGTGCTTTTCCTGATTGACACAAGAACAAAAAAATTCAAAAACAAAGGTAAATAATACTAATAATAATTAAAGCTAAATCAATTGAATAACAACGCATAATAGTGTATTTACATATTCATGATTTAAATTTAGAAATTGGAAATTATTGATTACTTGTGAACGTCTAGAGGGACTAGGACTCGATGGCGCGCCCTCCTTTTCTCTCTCCCTGTCCCTCGCAGCTCCTGCCTCGATATATTTCTTCCATTGTTGACTGTTGGAATTGCTATTGGGTGAACAGTTGGTACTTGGTGACTGCTGTTGCTGCTGCTGAAGCTGCTGTTGTTGTTGTTGTTGTTGATGTTTAAATGCAGAATTATCTGTTTGCTGTGAACTATCTGATTTTTTCACATGAGAATGATGACCTGGATGTCTTGAACTGATTACACGATACACCAGGTTATTGGCCTGCTGCGTCCCTTGGGGGGTGGCTGATCCACTACCGACGCCACCCCCCACAACCAGACTGCCTCCACCCGGCACCCTCTGAAATTATTACATACAAAGATAAATAGACATTCGTTATATCATTATTGTATTTATATATTTAATACGCTCTCAATCACTTGATAAATTCATTAAGGTATGTTATATGCAAACAATCTGCGCATTATTTTTTGTCATTATCAGGGGAAACAATGAAATTACATGACGGGGCGACCTGGGTCAAGGACTTAGTGTGACTATATACCTATCGATTCATGTGCACAAGGGCATGCGGCACATTTGCCTCAGACACGTTACACGCTACTGGCTCATATTATATACGATTCAGAAATGCGAGATTGTAGGAGAGTAAAAGACAGAGGGATACTGAGGGATAAAGTGTGCACCACCCTTATATGTATATGTATATACATATATGTATGTCCACAAGGGTGTGCCGCACATCACATTTTTTCTCTTCTACGTCGTACGTTATGTTCCCTCTTAGTTCAGCTTACGCACTTTTCCTCTCAACTATATAGATTTAGCCATGACTCATGAACAGGGGTCGTGTGTGATATAGAAGCCACTGCGTCGATGTATGTGTGTACACCTCTCACATTTCTTACGCCAAAAAAAAAGACGGCGGAGCGAAAACAAAGGGGTCCCTCTCACTGGGCGTTTTGAGGTTCTATTCAGAAAGCGATGTGACTTTTTTTTTTTACTTGACGAGAGAGAAAAAAAAGTGAGCGTGAAGATGAAAAAAAAAATTGATAAATAAATAAAAATGAAAGAATGAAATAATAAACTTTTCCCACGTTTACCCCTGTACCTTTTTTGGTGACCAAGCCTTTGAAGTGCGAGCTTTGCCGCTGTTAAAATAAGCCAATTCCCCACGCAGTTGGCCAAACTTAAACCATTTTTATATGCTTTTTTATTTTTATTGTTCCATCTTGTTTAATTTTTTTTTTTCACCTCGTTTCGTTCTCTTCTTATTATATTCTTTAAAGATTTATTTATTGCATGATATTTTTTTTTTTAAACTCACCATTTTGTTTATTATAGCCTATTGCAAGCACACGTGTATTATTTCACCTCCATAAGATTTAGCCAAGGTTATAAATTCACTTTCAACATGTATACGAACTTATATTCTTATCATGATCATGACTCACAGTATTTTAGAAATGTATTTTTTTCCTTTGTTAATTTTTTTTTCTACATCTCCTTTGTTATCTTTGATGCACTCGCTTTTGCATTCACTCTGGCGTTCCAATTCGACCGCATACACGTGTGCAGAGCGAGTAAAGAGCTAGAATAACGTATATCGATTGCATGAGGGCGCGTAATCGGGAAATTGTACGATAAGTAAGAGAGAAAGCAAGCGGAAAGCAAGTGTAGATATAGAGAAGCGGAAGTCAGAGGGCAACGACCCTCAGATATTTTTTTTTCTCTTGAATTTTTCTCAATTACGAGAGTTAAATTAATTTATAATATTATAAAAATTATTTTCTTACTTGAAACATTTTTTCGCAAACTTGCACCCTCATTCTTAAATTAAAAAAAAAAAAAAAGCAAGAAAGCAATAACGAATCTTTATATAAATAATAGAACTACAACCCTTCAGGATAATTAACACTTTAAAAGCACAACCACAAGTTATAAACCTAGGGTGTTTGTATCAAAAATCGTGAAATATTTAGGTCGACCTTCCAAGAATTCATTGCGCTATGTCACGTATGAATTTATTATTTTATTTTTATACACAAACGTGTGCATGTATATTTTTTTTTTCAGCAACCAACAAAATTAGAGGGTGCAAGACAACAAACGCTACCCTCTATACACATTTGCCCCTCTCTCACACACACACACACACAAACACTCATTCTCTCTATCTTTCTCTATCCCTTTACTTTTTATTTCTTTTTTTTTGTTCACGTTTTTCGTTACACGTATGAATCGCACGAATGTTAACCGCCAACTGTGCGAGGGTCGCCGCGATCCATTGCCCACCGGTCTCCTGTATACGCCCCCACCGTAGACCCTTCTATACGAATGATACCATACCAAATAGGCTTGTCCATTGGATGCTTTGGAACAAAAAAAAAGAAAGAGAAAAATAAAAGGACAAAAAAAAAGCCTTGTCTCGTTCACTGACAAAAGAGTAATCAAACGTCCACCGCGCGTTGTTCCCATTAAAAAAAAAATGAAGAAAAAAAAACCCTTCTCGTCAAGTGAAAGCATTTTTGCTCATGTTCCTTTTTATCCAGCCATCAACAATTGCGCAGCCAATTGATTCAAATTCTATGTATTTATATACATATATGGGCATATACGTATGACAGCATGACGTTTAATTAATCGTAGGTCAATGTCTGTAAATTAAACTGGTACAATTCATCAAATGACTACCCAATAAACAAACTAATAAATCAAATCATTGAATATCCCACAATTGCATTGGAGTTATATATAGACGTATTTCCTCAATCACTCTCAGGCACTTTTCCCCTTGTGAGCAAGAAAAAAAAAAAAGAAAAAGAAAAAGGTAGATGGGTAGAGAGCCGAAAAATCGCATTGGTAGCGTTGCTGAAGAAAAATGCGAGAAGAAAAAGGAGAAAAAAAAATTCACGTCAGAGATGAAGCATTGGAGAACCCTTGCGAGTGGATTACGTCTCCCAATTCAATCCCTCGTCGTCGGTATTTCGGTTAAATGCGAAAAGGTTTGATATCAAACTCAGAAATAAAATGAAAGGATAAAAAAAAAAAGAATTTATTTTTTCACCATCTGTAAATATACCCACGCGACTAAATAAAATCGATCTATATACCTCTTACAAATGATTATTATTTCATGTTGTACAGTATATAATATCGATCGATTTACATCGTGGATGAATGACCTGGCGTGACCTGGCTGCATAAATAATTGCACTCGAAATCGCGCACGATATAAAGCTTCTCTTCTAATCTTCATGTTTGTCTCGGTATAAAACAACGAGTGAACGAGTTATGGACTCGATTGTTGCTTATATACCGTAGGTATTCATCACCCTCACGTTTGCGGCGCGAGCTCACGTTCTTTAATGCCTGAGCATTAGGACTATAAAACCATCATGATATTTGAAATGAATATGTGTATGCGCATGATGGGGAAGAAGCCAAAGTTGAATCGTTGAAGAATTATCGTTTAGTCATTATATAAACGTTCATGTAAATACTTTTATACTGCTCTGTTGGCTAAAAGCTTCCGCTTTCGATAAAAAATAAATGGAACAAAGAATTAGTATGTACATATATACAAACCCTATGTGGGGTTCTATGATGACTCAAGGGAATAAATATATATATATATATATATACATACACATGCCTACATATGTGTTTATATACATGAAGAAAAGAAATTGATACCCATTCAGTTCATGGAAGTTTTTCCTCGGTAGCAAACCAGTGTCTGCAACCTGAGAATTTGTGAATATAACACATGGTATATATGTGTATATATTACTTGAAACGAGCGTGTATATGAAGTGTAGAAGTTTATATGTATACGAGGGGTTCATCGAGAAAGGGGGTCAAATGCACGCGAGAGTATCGTTAACCCTCTCTTTCCCTTTTTTAACCATCAGCCACGACTGTAAAACCTGAATGCATTTCGGAATGTCCTCGTAAAAAATAAATATAAATGGCTAGTTTGAGCGAGAAAAAAGAAATATTTATGGTGATGATAAAAAAAAAACGAGAAAGAAAGGATGGAACAGAAATGAAAGCTATGTAAAAATATATTTGTGAACATGTACATGTGAACACATACGATAACTCTCTGACTAATGAAACGTCGTTTCTCGACTACATAGTGGAAAAATATAAAAATATAAAACGATGGAGAGACAGATAGCGAGTCTGTGATTTTTCAAAGGTTTTGTAATTTCCAATATCATTCCATACAATCTTTCAGTCAATTTTCATCTGCAATCATGCAAACGAAATTTATAAATTGATGAAAGAAATAAAATATTCAAAATTGTATGTACATAAATTGAGTGTTTGATTTGAATAGTGTCATATTTTTCCTTCAACTCCTTTGAAAAATTCATTCAATAAATTATTCGCAATTGAAAGCTAAAATTTATACATATGTAAATAAATTTTTCCCTTTATCTTCAAACGAGTAAAATTTAGTGAATCATCGAGCAGGTGGATCTTTCTTCACTAGCTAAACAGTTGATAATCAATTCTTGACGTCGCGCATATGTCCGCAATACATTTACAACACTGGCAATATGTATTAGAGAAATATCGCAGAACCCTCCAGCAGCTGCACGACGCAACAGCTGACAGGGTTTATGTGTGTGTGTGTATGTCAAGAAACGAGAGAAATAGAGTGAATGAAGAGGTAAGAGGGAGCACAAAAAGGGTAGTGCATGTATATGTGTCGTGTGCAGACACAAACATCTATTATATCATGCTTTATTTCTCGTATAACTTCATTGTATGTGAAGACAAGCGAAAAATAATTGCATGTATTACTTTAAAATTATTAAATGCATTTAATACGACTGGGGAAAAATTTACCCCTTGAATTAATTCATTGCAACACGTGAGAATTTCATGTTTTAAATATTTCAAAAGCCAACATCAAATAACGATTTCTCATTGTTATCAAACAATTTCGCAACATTTAAATCCAATCTACAAAATGAAATAAAAAAAAATTAATTACTCAATTGTTTTATACGTATATGCATAGTAAAAATTAATTATAGTGTGTATAGTGTATAGATATTTTTAATAATATAATTAGATAAATGTATGTGCATGGTATAATATTCATGGGGAAAATGATCAAATTAATTTTAATAGTTACCTTGTGATGAGAAGGATGTCCCGTATGATGTGAACTGCCGTGATTGCCGCTGGGAATTGCTGCCAGGTCCTCGATAGTAAGCTCAGCCAGCGCGTCGCTTCCACCGCTGCAACCACCTAAAAGTCCACCACCGCCGCCGCAACCCGTCGTTGATCCATCCCTTGATAATGTCGCTGATGGATGTCGATTTTTTTGTACTCTTCTGGTATTTACCAATTCTTTGACACCTGATAATTCGCGTCTCGAGCTACTCACGTATCTGAAAATTAACAATTAAATATATAAATAAATAATTTAATTCCATTGAAATCAGCAGAACATATGAAGAATATTTAATTATTCATTTTTATTATGTGTTTATAAAACAAATATATTTTTTAATTATTGAAATTATTATTGAGTTAACGTGAATTCCTCGCGTTAAATATTGTCACGTCAATTTGAATATATACGTATATATTCGTCAGGAAGTATTTGTAAAAGCGGAAAGAGAAAGATAGTGATAGAAAAAATAAGTGCCAGAGGCGTTTGGATAATGCCAATTTGTGACGCGGGCGGCTTTTGTGCTGGACCTACTGCTAGCAATTCAAAAGCGAAGGGTGACTTTCGTTCTCCTCTACTTCTCATTGATATCATCGTGTCGTGTTCTACCTATATTCTATCGCGTTATATGGGATGTGCACGACCCGAGGGGATGAATTCTTGAATTCAGGAATGGCAACGATTAGTGAGATTAGATTTGCCTCAATTCCATTCGATTTCAGAACACCAAGTTTTATCGAATAGCTGAATGCTATCAGTATGAATTCTTATATTGATTATGTACAAGTAAACCATGTGGTTTTGCCTCTCTTTGTTGACTCACATATTCTTTTATTTTTCCCCACTTTATTGTCATTCTCTTTGTCTCTAGCACACTATTCGCACTATCAACTGAGCGCGCAATGTGAAAGAAATTAAATTTTACTCTCTCTTCAGTACTCACTGAAAATTGAGTTTTCTCTTATCTCTTTTATTTTTTTTTATGTGCCTCGAGGCGTCAGTCTCTTTATCCTTCGTTCTTTACTATAAGGGAGCAAGACAGTTCCATGAAATTTCAATAATGATCCTCGTTTAGAAACATTTACTAGCAGATGAACATTTTTTTACTCCCTCAAACTCTTTCATTCATTGTATCACCCTTCAATTATATTTCAAAAACTAATTGTTACAACTCTGACATTGTTATTTATTTATTGTTTTTGTTTCTTTCTATTTTCTCCTTTGCTTCAATACATTCTATCCGGCGCAGCAAGAAAAAGATAAGGTCAACAACTATCACGGTCTGCTCCCTCACAATTGTATTTCATCAATTGGATTAACGTCACCCTTGATGTCCTAAAGCTCAATCACATTTGTGACAAATTAAAACCTCGTGGGTGAACATGTAATACTCCTATTTTCACACACTACATATTTTCCAACATAAAACCAATTGATTAAACTATCGACAAAAAATATAACATAAATTTATAAACAAATTGACATTTACCTCCTTTTCAATATTAATTTATTCTCAACATTGACAAATTTCCCAATGACATCATGAGACTGTCAACGCTCTCAATAATTCATAAAACATAAAAATTAATTTGCATTGTCTCGAATTAATTTCATCAACATCTTCAGCTTCATCTTCTTCTTCATCATCATCTCATTACCAACACTACCACCATAAAAAAACAGTCACGATTTAACAACAAATAATATTAAACATATAAACACCATAAAATAAATACATATAGCCACAGTGATATTTACCACACATAAGTATCTGATGCGTCAACTAAAAATCCAACAACTGCAGGCGTCTTTCTCGTCGTGTACACCTCGACGAGACAACCCCCGGTGCGGCCTCGCCTGACCGACGTCGCCACTAACAACCATCAGATCCTCCCTGTACTATCCCCTACTTACTTCTCTCACCCTCTGATACTATACTATTACTATTACTACAGTACTACCACCACCATCACCACCAGCAGCAATGTCGGCACCACACAAAATCCGCCCCTCTCAATGTCTGCCCCGCGATGCCGCGAGATCGCAGCACCGGAAGTGCCCACGGCATCGATCGGCATTTCTCCTCACGTTTGTATAATAAATATATATATATATACGTATGTATATATGTGTATAACCTCTCATGGTGTTTCTAGAACGCAAGCGTGACCGTTGAAACCACCCCTAGAAATACAAATTCTCATAGTATCGCCATCTGGCGGATCCTTCGAGAAACTTTATACGGATTTAAAATGATATCTTACCGATATATAGATGTATACCTGATTTTTTATTCTTCATCGTATTATTTATCGGATAATAAATTGTCTCCTTTCCAAGTATATATAT
>JAQQBR010000003.1:2903073-2927269 GCA_030347285.1 Microctonus hyperodae | reverse complement strand
AAAAAAAAAAAGAAAAATCTTTTTTTAGTAACACATGAATTTTTTAATTACACTAAAAACATGCGCGATAATTATTTAGAATGAGGTTATATACATATATTGACGAGTAAAATCCTGATTTATTTTTCTCCCTAATGTCGTCTAGTCGTTCGCCACGTGCCACACTTTTGGTCCCCTCACATTACCTATATAGCTATATAACACTATCTCCCTGTCGACATGTATTTTTTTTCTCTTCTTCATTACTATGTCATACGTCTTTTTATTTTTAAACACTTGATCCATGTATATCTATATACACATATATATATGCACACAACTGCATGGATAATATATCCCGGAAGAAAAAAAGGGCGATGGCCTTTCTATCACTACACTCTATTCAACAATTTTTAATCATCATTTTTTTTTTTGTTTCAAATTATCCATTTTTATTTTCTTCTATTTATGTATGCATATATATCTACATATTTTTTCCTGTCATTTTACTATCGGACACAAGATAAAATATGGATTCACTCGAGAGAAAATTGAGAAATAAATTGAGTACCACTGCATAACTGAGTTATCGTCCCCTCATCGGGGGTTGAAGACGAGAGGATGCAGAACTGTATTATTCCCTCTCTCAGGACTTACGACAACGTGGTGGACTCGTTGGGTGCGTACGTGTCCTGGAGGAGCAAAGTAGGTATCGTGTAGTGTATACTTTATACGATTCCCTCCCACGCGGGAAAATGGAAGAGGAAAACCCGAGCACAGTCGCGCGCGTTACCATGGCGATGTTGTGTATATTTTGTGGACCGTGCGTAAAGTTTAGGATGTACGTATATATACCTATGTATACATATATTATATTGCAGCTTATTTTTATACACGCACCCGTAAAATACATTGACTCTTGTGTCGTTTCCTACTCTTCTCCGTCGCAATTAGTGTCGCGCCGTGTATGCATCATTCAAATGAAATTCTCACAGGCATTTTAAAACCGTGTATAGCAACAAATAAATATATACATGTACTTTACATTCACTTAACTATTAAAAATAGTCTGGTAATAGAGAAAAAAAAAACAATGTACGTGCAAATTATAATGGTTTTTTTTAACAAATTAATTTTAATAAACTTGAATTAAAATTTTCATCCGTGAATTAATGATAATTATAAGAGTCGTATCCGACTTTGAATCTTGATAAATATATTTGAGATATAGTATTAAAATTACAATAATTGCCTTTATTTCGAAAGATAAATTCACAATTTAATTTTTTATTCAACTCAAAAGCAATATTAATATTTATAATTTACTGAATAATTTTATATTAATCACAAGAATTACAATGTAACATTCAATAAGCTCTTTCACTTCCTGTCCATTCACTAACAATACATTGATATGAATATTAAACTACAGAAAAATAAATATAAACAAAAAAAAATTACATGTATAATTTTTTTCAAGTTAATTATTTTCCAAGTAGTAGAATTAAAATAATATATTTGCGTATCAGACAATAATGATTGTGAGCGGCACGTGGCGCAGTTTTATGAATGAATCACACCCACACACGTGCATTCATTACAAAATATAAAGCAGAGGAATGCTCATGGTACTAATGTAAATAAAATACAATATATAATAATATAATAACTTAGTTGTGTTGGATTTCACTACAGGTTGGCGCTAATAAGTATAAAAAAAAATCCACTAATATAATATGCTGCACTCATATATTATTTTTTATTATACATATACAGTCATGTACGTATCTACTATATATCCTCGTTCGTTTGGACTTTTAAACAACAGAAGGACCACGTCACACTGTGATATGTGCATATATACACATACACATGACCATATAAGAAGCGTGGGCAACATTTCTTCGTGCAAACGTATATATTCACTTCTGGAAGTAACTTCCCACTTGGATGCGCCTTTCACCCGCGTGTGGGCAAAATCCCGTGGTCTCTACATACACCTATGTGTATATACAGTATATAAAAATGTGTATGCATACATATATTTAATTTATATACATACATATAAATACAAGGGCGTGGAGATACACCATATATTCACGATGCATTGTTTCTTGTCTTGAGATGAATAAAAAAAAAATTGTATAAATCATCTGTGACGCAGTTGCAAGATTGATGTGATGGAAAAATAAAATTTTATAATTTTTTATTTATTTATTTATTTATTTATATTAAAAAATATTTTACATGGCTTTTAACCGGCTATGACGAGGTCGATAATTCACGATGCGACTCGTATGAGTGCCTACGAAATTGCTATAATTCTTTCAACTCACGTATATTCCAAGTTTAGATGGAGTCGCATCAACGGCACGAGTGGGAGTGATGAAGAAGGACCAAACCAAAATTGGGGGGCAGAGAACTAACTTGCTACGAATGCCCTAACGAGCTCTGACATTCACTTGGGGTGGCCCTAGCTATATCTTCACTTTCCGCGTGTTCTCAATTTTTACGTTCCACTTTAGTATGTACATACATGTATAAAGTTTTGTGTATTTGTTTGAGTGTGTATGCGTATTCGAAAAAGCGTTTCCCTCGGGCCAGACGGGTCACAATCAAAAGTGCGAAGGGTCCATATTCTATATGTGTAACTAGCAGTCTGCTCGATCACGCGTAGATTTCCGTGCATGCCAAAAGACCCAATATCAAATCGTCTTTTTGATAAGTTAAAGCGAAGCAAAATAGAAAAAAGGAGAAAGAAAAAAAAAAGTAATTTAATTCATATATGCATTTTTTATATTAATTGCTGCAAATAAATTTTTTATCACAGCAATTATTTGTCCTCTGTGCTTTGTCGTGTATGTCAAGATTACAGAATATTTATACTCCTCATATAAACTACATTTATAAAGGAAAAAGAAAAATGAATAATAAAATAGAAGAATAAATAAAAAAATTATATTATTCTTTCTTTCTTTCATGTATGCATACATATTTATTTCACCATGAAAACAATATTTTGTTTACACTCTCTGCTCGCGATATATTTCAACGAATAAATAGAAGTAAACCCTTTCAAGCTTTAAGAACGGATGAAAAAAAATTTATTACATGTGTATGATTTTTTTTTTTCGAATCATTTGGGTGAAAGTAAAAAAATAAATATCCTACATTGTCTATGCGTTTAAGGAATGAAATAAGTTTCAGAAGAAAACCCTGTGGATGATGAAAAAATTCGTTTTACAATATAAATATACATATATATATTATACCAAAGAGAAAACACGCCCTTTCCGCTCGATCAGCCAATATCGAGAGTATTAATTTAACTTCCTCCCTCCCACACGCGTGTGTACAAGTTCATCTACACAGCTGGAACAACAGTACTGTACACACGATCTCGCAGGCATTTGTCATGAAAATGGGAGTAAGTAAACGTACGTGTACATATATCTAATATAATAGTGCAAGATGAGAAAAAGGGAGCACGTATGACTCATTCATAGATTGAAGAGTAAACGCGATTCCCATCACAGATCTATATTTTGTTTTGCAACATACACACACTCATGTACTCATATATATGGATATATTTATCTATGTGTATATAAGGTACTGGCACGCTCTTTGCCTTGGGGTAGTCCCTCCTTCCCCATCATAAACCCTCACATAGCCGCGACCTAAATCGTTTTATACTTCATCGTCAATTGGCAATTTACAACCCGGTCGCAAAATTGTTTCACGTCACCGTCGTTGTCACTTTTCCCCTTGGGAGAATTCACGTAAAAGACAAAATTTATTTTTCACAATTTAATATATATATATTAACCGCCATAAAAAAATATATTCTGATGGTGCAATTTATTTTAATTGCCATCACAGCGATGTCTGAATTAATTTAATTATATCAAAAGATTTTTAATATCTTCAAGATTTATATTTATATACCAATGAAATTTGTATCGTTTATTCTTCGGTGATTTGCCATCAGTATTTTTTCCCTTTATCGCTTTCATTTTTATTTCACTTTGACCTGACAAATGGGGAGCACATTTCGCAATCGAGACATGTAATATATATATTTATAGTTGTATAAAGACGTTTTTGGTGTTTGGAAGATGCTGGTAGCTTCATCACTCCCTTAGAGTAAATATCGGCAATAAGAGCGACGAAGAAAATTGTGAGGGTTGCACTGAGGGTTGATCAAAGTATCTTCACACCCTGAGGCGGCATATTTGATAGACTCGCCCTTTACTATATACCTTCTTACCTCGACGTCTCATCATCATTCAACTATATCACCCATCAGACTCTTTTCACAAACGTGAATCCACATCGCAGCATGGAACTACCGTAATGCACACACCGCGAAAATGTTTGGCCTTGTGAAAACTTGAAACGTACACGCCTCCGGGATTATTATGAGGGCGAATAATATATATACACATCAGGGGGAAGATGTACCTACCAATAGTTATAAAATTACCCATTTGCAATTTTCCAACTCTCATCACACAATTTTTCAAGCGGTAAATTATTGTTATGATAAAGAATAAAATATTTGTTTCACTGAATTAATAATGGGGAATAAAATAATATTGTGGCAAATATTTTTATGATAATATTTAACATTGGTTGAGTGTTGAATATAAATGAAGGAAATAAAATGATAAATTTGTAAAATATAACAGCGAGGGTAAATGCGGAAAGTGCTTATTCATATATTTATTAGGTAAATGTATATGCAGAAAATATCGAGTATTCATCGAGAGTAATTTCATGCTCACGGTTTGATAATCACGACGCACCAATACGTGCAATTTAGAGATGGGTTAAATTGCATCTGATATTTCGATTAATTCAACTCAATCCCCTAACAAAATATTTTTCGACGCTTACTCAATTGTATAAATACACTCTTGATAGTATTAAATAGAGTGAAATAAAATCTGCAATTGACAGCTCATCATCCTCACCCTCATTCAATCCTCTAAACATCAATGAAGTAAAATTAAAAATATTTTTCCAACTCTGCTTTCTGTCACTCAATCTACTTTTCATTTTAGAATTAAAACATGTATTACTCTCAGTAAATATACCTGCTGAATATTTTTCCCTCGCTGTTGCCACTGGTAAAAATGTTCTGCATTCAATGACCAGCCAGGTGCAAAACTAAATCCTTCAGAGGGTGGTGGAACTACTATTTGACCTCTTGGTATCCATTCGACGCTTCTTGCAGGATCTGGTAATTCTGTGTAAACACCACGTCTTGTTCCGAACCATCCACCGAAAATACATTTTTCATCCAATTCCGCAATTGTATCTTTTCGAGCTTGTTCCAATTCTTTTTCTAGATTATATAATGATTCGAATTCTAAAAATGACATTGCCGGCTCCATATTCAAATACATTGTATCAGGATCGTGAACTAAACCCATGTTGTCTTGCTGAAAATCCTCTTCGAAACTAACGCGTTTAGTTAATGAAGAATCTTGATGACGTCTTGGTGAATGTTTTGGTGACGGTGATTGTCTCGGATTATTATTTAACAATTGTTTTTGCAATTCTTCAGATTGATTATAACAACGCTTTGGTGATGATGACGGTATTTGAGAAATTTCTGAACTCGAACCGGATGATGATGACTGCTGCTGTTTTTTCGGTGAAAATTTTCCCGATGTTAATCTTAATAATTTCGATTTTGGTTTTGTGCCAGTTTGTCGTGGATGAACGCTCGGTACTTTTATTTTAGATGGATTCGACATTATAACTACATATTCAAACAATTATTTTTTCACTCGAATTCATCATTAAATCCCAAACGATCCAATAAAAAAATTAAATAAATAACTACGCACAAATAATAAATCAAACTAATTACCAATCACTAAAAATTTCCAAATAAATTTACATAAATAAAAATCATAAACTAACAACACCTGCATATAAAAACCACAGAATGAGTCAACAGATATTCCACTAAACCGTCGTTAATAAATAAATTCAGACGAAACAAAAAATCATATCGCGTGTCCGCGTGCGTCAATTTATTACTACTACTACTACTACAGAGCTTGCGCGCGCGAGTGTACCTTCGTTAATAAAAAAAACTCAACGAAGAACAAGTGATCGGTACGGCGGACAACAACCCTCTTGGAAGGGTCCTCGACAGGACTGACTACTCGTTCAAACGGCGCCTGATGCGCTACACACGACGACGACTCGGCGCGATTAGCTCGCGCGCGCGCATTCCTACTCAACTATAAACGTATACATACATATACCAACATTATATTGTGCTTCTGACTGGTACAATCGTTTCAACCCACACACATCTCATTCACCATCTACATAAACCTAAACGATGCTTCGAGCAATGTGTCTGACAATCCCACACTACACCTCACCACAGCCACGTCAATTTCCCTATTTCATTTATTATCATTGTATGCGTTTATAATTAATTACATAATTATAAAACCTGTTAAAGAAACTGTGTTGACATCAAACATCATAAATAATATATAATGAATAATAAAAAATAATAATAAAAGAACTAATAAGTATCTGTATACTCTTATGCATGCAAAAAGATTGAAGGAAAAATAAAAAAAAAAATCAACGTAATGTATTTGGATACTCTATGAATGTGTGTACACTTTCACTCGCACCCTCTTTACCTTTCAACCACCCTCTGTGTATACACAGGGTGAATATTATAAACGTATTTGTGCGTTGGCGCATACAATAGCACCAACAAAAGTTCATTGCATTCCTCAAATTTTTATATAACAATACACTTACTACTACTGCGTACGACTGTTCAATCAACGCAATGACATTTCGAAAATTACTTCACGGTTTCAATGACAATAAAAGGGGTAAACTCATCATAACACTCAATGGAAAATTGCCAGCACTAATATTATGAAAGCTATATTTATACACATTCTCTATCTTCATTTTATTGGTGTGTTATTGAGAGTGTGCGAGAGTATAAAAGCTACTCGGGTAGCGCACATTGCCAAATATGTATAAAGGGGATGAATCTGCATATTTATGGTGAATGTTCATCACCCCGGAAGATTTTGGTTGCATGCTAAACAAACCATCAAGGGATGAGAGAAGCGACAAAAGCTATATCCAATGTCAACCTAACGGTTACCACCATCAACGAAGAGAGATACCCACTACTCTTGTGCTTCATCGCTGTCATTTTAGCTTGTCTTTTTCCTCATTCACTCACACCCAACAATTCTGATATCTACTATATTGCAACCGCCACCCTCGCAGTCCCTTTTACTTTACTATCGCATCACCAGACATGGAACAACGAAACGAATCCATCATTCTAGAGACACGCCACCCGTCACACATTCGCCCTTCGATCTCAGTTATATAGAGTATGTATAAAAAAAAAATTGAGATGTATAAAATGAACGAAATCACGTTCTATAAAATAATAATTGCGAAATAGAATAGGGAAAAAAAATTTAATTTGATTTATACACTAGAAAAAATTTTTTCAGTTAATTAACGCAAGACCCATTATGTATCTCTTGTTGCTATCATATAGCGATAAATAATTATTAAACAATTATATTAATTCGCACATTTGTTGTTAATGATTCGACATCTTCATTAATTTTTAATATGCAATAATAGTTCTTAAATATTATTATTAATATATAAAAAAAAATTTTTTCTCAGTGTCAAATAATATTATATTAATATATATCAAAAGGAAAGGTCGGAGATGTAATTAACAGAGTCATTCAGTGGATAAAATTTCTGTCCTTCCGATTCACGAGTGAATGTGTCTGTCTGTTCGTGTGTCTCTTGCTTTTACTCTTCCCCATCATCCTTCCCTGTTTTATGTGAATTCAATATATAATAATACCCACGCGCACAATATTCTCTCGACCTCATGTATGTATATGTCTATGTATATATTTGTATAAGGTACAACCTGTGTATATAATATTAATGTATGTATGAGTGTAAACTATGTGCGGTGTAGAAAGGACAGAGGGTCTCACTCTTTGGTGGCGGATCGACAGTATTATCGTGAGGAATATTTGATTCGCAAGTGAAACGAACAGAGAGAACCTGCAAAATATCTCATGGTTATGCCCACGCGCCCGCCAAAGACCGCCAGGGAGGCTTATACATGGCAAAAGCACGTTATTGCCATGTCACTAGCTCCAGGATTATTGTGAATCATTTTTTCTTCCACATGAAAGTGAACCATGTCAAAATCCCTGTATAGCAAGAACTCATACACTTTTCCTCTCTTGCGTTTTTCTTTCATCCCACGACACGATTTAAAATGTACAAAAGAAAAATAAAAAGAAAAAAATATGTTTTAAGATATAGATATATTTATAAAGATGAAAAAAAAAAAAAAAATTCGCTACTCAACTGCTATTCAAGAAGCCGGATATATTCCTTCAGGCGTAATAATTCTTTGAAATAAGGGGAGAAAATAGATGTATGTATCAAATATAAAATTGTCATTATTGTATGTTTGGCCTTTGACAATTGAATGTTTAAAAAATACAGAAAATTTTGAACAGTTTAAAAGCTTGTGTTGATATTATTTTTTTTTATCAGGTTAGTAAATCGTGTAAATTATAAGAAACAAATTTATTAAAAATGAATTTCATACGGATCGACATTTTGTGATCAACTATTAGTCATATGAAAAATTATAAAAATTTAGTATCAATAATTTTTCCATCACTTTGAGGTGAATAAAAAAGAAAAGATATTGAACACGATAAACAAATAAAAAAATATTTCATATTGACGGTTGGAATTATTTTTCATCTTCAGGAATATATTTTATACATATGTATGATTATCACTGAATACCTTTCATAATAATTTTAGCACGTATAAAATAATGTACGAAAAGGCTGAGATATCCTTGGGGCAAAATGTTGGACAAACGATATTTGCTTCTGACATATACGCACGGATTAAATGGCAAAGGAGCGAAATACTTGCGGCAAACGAATCTCTACAAAAAAAAAAACGTGCGAGGGACAGAGGAAGAGGCGCGAGAGAAGCCTGCGGGTAAAATATATATATAGATTTGCGTATGTGTACATATACGTACTTCATATATATCCGTATACCTTTACCAAGTGTACATATAGGATCTCTCTGGCGTGACCGGACATCCGTCGTTTGATGTATCGCGAGGTTTCATTTAATTACCGCCTGGCCAGTGAACTATACATCTATGAAGAGGATTGTTTTTGCACATGATATGAACCACTGAGCTTTATATCCCAGTGGAGCTTTATATTAATAAAGTTCAGGAACTCTGACAAAAAAATTTTTATAATCACCGTATAAATGAGAATAATTAAATTGAAAAATCGACAAAAAATGTTTGATGATAAAACAAAAAACGATTTTATTCATAGGGCTGAAATACTGTTGGACTTTTCGAAGTGTCGCCCTCGAGTGACAGAAGTGAGAAAACTTTAGGGGATGTACATCGGTAGGCATGAAGAGCAAGGACCATCAGCAGTTGTTGATATATCTAAAAAAAAAATAGCATACGAGACACAGTCGTGGAAGAAGTGAGGAAAAAGTGGCGCCACAGTCACGCGGGAAAACAATTGAGTTGAGGGGATAAAATTCCATTGGTTATATTCTTATGTACGGCATGCACGTGGCGACGACGATTTGTGATGAGAAAGAAGGGCGCGATAGAATAGCAGGGTGGGCAAAGTGAAACGCATCAGAGTTGCCCAGTAATTCCTTCGCACCACGTGGGTGCACACATTCATGGGGTACTATATCCTGACAGAGAGAAGATACGTGATATAGAGAAGGAGAAAAAGAGAAACGTTTGCTGCGCGACCCCACAAATGTGACTCACAAGATTTATGATATTCGTGTCGACGCTAGACGTAGCAATCTTGTGGCACACAAGCCCCCCAAAAATTGGACTGGGACCTGCTACAATTCAATACCTCATTCCCTTTTGTAAACTTCCTGAACAATACAATGGAAATAACAGATTGTTTATACTGAGCAAACATTTTGTATGATTTATTTCAATTAATTATTTGAGAATTGATGAAAAAAAAAAATATTGGAAAATGATCCATACCTCAGCTTGCCTTCTTTCGCACGCACAATTGTGTAATTTTTCCAATTGCTGTTGAATGAGATAAAATGCAGCATACTGTTGACTGTCGGGCGAAAGTGGTGTATCAGGTGAATCCGGTGAACCTAAGCCTGAACTCTTGCTACCGCTATTTTTAATGATAACATTTCGAGATGATGCCGTGACATCATTTTGCGGTGATAATGGTGACAGTGGTGATCCAATTCCAGAGCTTTCAGAACTAGAATTAACTAAACGACTTTTGGACGTTGAGATTGGAATTTTGGTTTTTGGTATTTTATTTTTTTTATCATTTTTCAATGTTATTGACGTCTTTTCCCAATTTTGTTGTGATTTTTCCCGCTTTTTTGGTTTCCAAAATGGATCATTTGATAGTTTCAACCCAAAATCCTTCCTAATTGCTAGCTTTGAAACTCTTTTTGTCACCTGCAACTCCACCTGCTGTTCGTCTAAATCCCGTTTATAATCCGAGCTATTAGTGTTGGTACTGCAAACTCCTAAATCCAATTTGCATGGGTTCTGCCCAGAGTATGGGAGATGAATAGATGTAGAATCATTGTCTGAAGTTGGACAATGTGGATCAATGTTCTCTGAACAATCTTGTAGCTCGTAATATTCAACATTCTCGAAGCAAGTACTTGAGGTCGCCAGGGTAACGCTCATTGATAGTGGTCGACGCTTCACAGTTCCTGTTTCGGCACTTGGTGAATCCCAATCCACGTGGTATGTCCGCCTCTTCGTATTCGCCATCCTGCACCTCAACATTGAATTCACTACTTATCTATATACTATATAAATTACCAGAACCTATTTAACATCACTATCAAACCGAAAATTTTGCTCGAATTTCGTCATATTAAATATTTATTTTTTTACAATTACCATACACTTTTTTACACATTCTAAATATTGCACCAATCACTTTTCCAACACAATCCATTAAATATTACACTGAAAAAAACAAAACACAAATCACTGTCCTACTAAAAAATTAACAAACACAAAACAACAACACTTGGAAGCAATCTTCTTACACTTCATCCTAAAGTTTTCGACAAATCTGTCAGGAAACAGCTAAAGTGCAAAGAGCTAAAGAGTAAAACTTGTAAACTCCGAACTGGGTTGATAGTAACTGACATCTGAAAATCACAGACAACATCGAAGACAACTAGGTAGTCAAAGAACAAGTGTACGATGGGGTCGATAAGCGTATTTTCAGGTTTTTGCACTCAAACAATAGATGCACTTGCCAAGAGTGCCTCCGGCAAACTGAACCCACCCTTAGGCGACGCCACCCCATTCCCATCTAGCATAGAAGAGTATATACAATCGTGGCGCGACGACGACCATCAACGACTATAAGAACGCAACAGAGTATGCGTATACGAGTGTACTAGCGCATTCTCCCTACGATTTTAGATGATCGGGACCCTTCTGACATATATGGCGCCAAGCTAGACCAACCCCCCGCCTACATCATGATGCCACATTCCCCATGCGTATCATAGCCATGGGGCAAAAAACTAATTACATTCGGCCATGGGGTTGGTAGCGGTATGCTTTTCTCTGTACCATATTGCAACGAGCAACATTCACAAATGTCAAATGTGATATTATGAATTCTAATACAGTTATATTCATATATTGTTTTTTTATTTCATTATAAAATGTCGTCCAACTTGATTGAGACAAACATACTCTTCAATCACATCTGTATTTTAGATAAATAAGAACATGTAACGTTTTTATCTATACATTACTAATGTAGTTTTACGTTACTATAATCTGATAAAACATTGGCCAAAGCTCTTACTCTCCAAGTAAAATTATCGATTATTAAATCGATCAACTTGGAAATATGTGGGAGTTTATAAATGATCGAGATAAATTGATGTCGATTTTCGACAATAATAGAAACGTTCTGTGCGCGTAATATCTCATGACTTTCATCTCCCTTGGGCATATACATATTGTTGAGAAGAGAGAACAGCAGACAGGTCGGCTCATGAATACCATTTGGATAAAATCTCATCGGCTATATAGGAGCGCCCGAGTTTATACCCCTCTCTTCGCTCTGCCGTTCACATCAACCACCATGGGGCATTTCCTAACTCCCCCCTTTGCTCTTCATAACCATCCACTCGACGTTCCAACATAACGCTCGCTGAAACGAAAATAAAAGGGTGGAATATATGTATATATAACCCGCGCGCTTTTACATACATTCAAGACCCCCCAATGTGTATAAACATTTTTATGCATGTGAAGTATTTTTTTCTTTTTTCGTTGGAAAGGATTTTGGCACCAATTTCGCGGCAAATCAACTCCTGAGATCTATTATCCGTATTATATTCCAGGACAAAGCTATTATTATTTTGACCCGTATTATAGGTATCCAATTCAAGATGGGATTCGAGTATAATATCTATACGTATAAATGTGCATTTTATAGAAATATTTTTGAATATGAAGTAAAATTTAATTCCGAAACTTTATAGAGTAATTTGAATTGGACAGGAGAAAGGAGTCTGCATAAGAGATTACAAGTTATAATCCGTGTATCTTATTATGGTTTACCCACGTATACACGAAGTGTATAGGAAGATTATGTGGAAGCGGTGATGGCTGTTGCACCCCATCTGATGATGGTATATCACCAAAAGCCTCAATTCTATATACACCCTCGTCGGAAATAGGCTTAAGTCGCGGCTTCGATGCACGCGTCATTTAGCTCCCCATACGTTTTCCCGCATATTATGTATGTATAACATATGCAATTGCATTGGGCTCCTTGTTAATAATACAAGAAGGGTGCAAATGAATTTATTCCGTCTCGCCTGTGAGCGCGAATCTCTGAATTTTTTATTGAATTTCGTATATTCACATTTACAATTAATTCGCCATATCAGTAACTGAACTAAAATTACTTTTCCAATTTTTAGACTTTATACTTTGTATTTTACTTAAACAATAACATTCGTTTATCATTTGGTATTTTTAGCATTCTGATATTTTTATGAATAAAAAAAGGTAAATTTTTATCGACTGAGCAGTTTAGTTATCGACTGAAGGAACAAACACGCTGATGCCGAGTAGAGATATCGAATGTTGGATAACATCAAGATGGCGAGAATACATGAATGGACAAGCGCAGAGTTTACTCAATAGTTTGGCAGATGGAGCTTTTTGAAGTGAATGCGTACATTCAGGCGGGAGCTTGTGAAAAAGATATATGCTTGAGTGTACATGGGTGAGAGAGAGAAGAGATACTTGTCGTTGTGGGTGCGCCACACTGCCATTGAACACACGCATATTTGTGTATATTCGTGTAGAATGTACACCAACCACATCGGCGATAGATGTGGCGCGGAGCTTACGCGCGTACTGTGGGCTGACTATGGATTTGCCATTAATTCGAACCAACGAATAACTATTGTCCTTTACCGCGTGCGCAAAACCCCCGCCCGATTTACCTCAACTACCTGCGGCTCTCATTCACATTGGAGCACCGGAAAATGGCTATCTCTATATCAGAGTATTCCAAGTTTATCCGAAACTTCATCACGCTTTCATGGATATTTCATTTTAGCTATAAAATATAAAAAATTCAATCTGATTTAACTTCAAAGAGAAATATTCGTAAAATGAATTTTAAAAAATATTCTGGTCATGGGGGAGCAGTTTTATTTATTAATTTACTCACTTTTTCTTTTTCTTTTTCGACATGCAGCAAATTTATTCTCACCTCGTAGACTCGTGGTTTTATTTGAGGGCAGTGGAATAATAAAAATATATATCTAAATAAAATTGAGTAGAGGGAAATGAAAAATAAAAAAAAGGGGACGAGAAAAGGTATGTACATCAGACTGCATATAACTTGAAATGCCATCGTGTGGCTAGTAAAATATATCTCCCTCATACTACTGGTTCTTATTATTTTTTTTTATTCTATATCAACGTTAAAAAATTTTCCCACGTGGTCGTTCGATCATGCGCGCATTGGTGAAGGCTAAAGTTTTGTCACTCGGGGTCACACGTTTATTGCATCGAGCATTACCTTGACTCCAGGTGGCCGGGGGTTGAGGCCACCCTCGTGAAGGACGCGCGGAGAGGTGTGACGGGGTTGAAACAACATGGAATGAGAAGAGGAAAGTGAGGAACGAAAACGACCAGGCATTTGGTTTTCGTTGGAAAAAGCGAAAGTTGACTTTAAACTTTGAAGGGGATGATTCTCTCTATCTCGCATTTTACTCTTCTCCTATATTTCCTCTTTCATTTAGCCAAAGGGTTCTTTCTTTACATTTGTATAAAAAATTTTATTAGCTATTTTACGAGAGATAGTCACTGTGAAAATTTTATTTCATCTTGGATTTATCTCACAATTTTCTTCAGTTATTTAGTTGTTCAAAAAAAAAATTCAATTATTATCATAAATATTTTTTCTTTTTATTTCATTCAAGATATATCAAAAGGTAATTTGTCATATTGATGCGGTGGCATACAAGAAAGATTGAAAAGTCGTTGAAGAACCATCATGGTATCGTCTCAATTTACATTTTCCTCTCATCGCGTCTTCGTTCTTTTTGCGTCTGTTCCCCTTTACATCCACCTATTTTATATATACGTCACATAGCATCACGCACGGTGACTCTGGCTCTCTTCAACGCTAGCTTTTATTTCACCCCCTTATTCACAAGGCTATCATGAACCACCTCCGCCGTACCTACCACTACCACTACCATCACTGCCACCAAGAGAAAACCATATGCCTCAAGGGGCCGCTCGCATGCAGACGATTTTTTTGTGTCGGCACTGGTGACACAACGTCAGAGGTTATGTGTACCCACACTCTGTTCGATAATATATTTGCGATCGGCAACAATGCGGTAAAGAAATAGAAAAACGAGAGTTATTATTTTATCTATAAAAAATGCATCATTTCAACCCCCACGAGCGCTATTAAACTTGCACGCGATTTTTATATTTCGTTCGTTTTTCTTCTCATTTGTATACGTGTGCATGCAGAAATGCTCACGAATTCAATTCGCGAAATGGAAAAATATTTTTCAACACGTAAAGATTTTTTTTTCCCAAACACTTGGCAGTCTGATCAAACATTGGGTATATCTACTTACAATATACTTGAATTTATACATATGTATATATGAATGGATTCGTAATGGCATCAAAAGACTATTCACTTGTGCTTTGCCATCAAAAGTTAGTTTAAAACTGATAAATTATGGATCAGGAGTAATAATAAAAGCTATGAATTCACTTGGAATAAAGTACTTCATAAACTATCATTTTTTTTTCTGTTTTCTGTTTGTTTTTTTCTGCGGAATTTTCATGATCAGAAGGGTGCCGGAGTTTTGATGGAGTTTAATGCAAGCGGATGAGTTCTTTAATCAGGAGCTACGTTATCACGAACTCACGGGGATGTCCTTGACTACTGTATATTCATCACAGTTTATTTTTTTTAAATACTTTTTTTAGTTCCTTTTTGTTTGAAAAGTCACGGTATACCTACAGGATTAAGTTTCATAATTATAATCAGGTTTGTTCAACAGTTTTGTTATACCGAGAGACACGAACGATTTATCATAACTCGTCTTCCCTAATTGAAACCAACATGACGATGACATTTCCAACCCTTTCTCCAAAGATATACAAAAACCCTTAAAGAAAAATGTTTCTTCATCAATTAAGCATGTTAAAAAAATATTGTAGCAGTCTTTTAAAAAAAAGGAAAAAAATAATCATTTTTCATATGAATGCAAGGAAAGAAATATTTTTTTTCCTCTTCTTTAGATAATGGATATTATTTGAGAGTTAAAAAATTATACTGGGAGATTATTGTGGGATGAAAAATAACAAATGATGTAAATGTGAACAGTAAAGAAGACACAGAAGAAAGAAGGTGAAATTTCCTTGTTGACCTCAAGCAGACCGTGCGTTTATATACAATATACACATCACACACGAGGGGTTATTTTACTATACACACATATACCTATGTTCATCTTGCCCTTTTCCCCTTCAAGGATTTTCCAAGCAGCAGGAAAATTACCATTCGCAAGGGTCTCGTGTGCAGTGGTATAGCGCGAGGCAAGAATCTCAAATCCTCGCCTCAAGCACAAAACTAAAACTATGCTGTCGATGTTACATGTGAAACTTGTATATATACTTTATATGTATACGTATACATATTCAAAATTATATATACATACATGACTCATTACTGCGACGTAGGCAATTAAGAAAGTTGTTGGCTAATATCGAGGACTTAGGCAAAATCCCCGAGACGTGAAATTTAAGATAATTCTCTTGAATAATATGAAATTACTTAATTAAAACAATTATTATTACAAAAAAACTTCCACTATCAACTCAAAATTTATAACAAAGAAAAAAGTAAATATATAAATAAATAAAATATGAGAGAAAAATAATTTTTTTTTTCTTCCAAGACATCATGAGAACATAAAAAAAAATTGTTTGGAGGGAAAAATAATGTGGAGGAGGGTCTTTGGAAGGTTTTGACTCAGAGAGCGAATTCCATGCGGAAAGAGGAGCTATCCCGGGTGTATTTGAGGGCGCGCGCGAAAAAGCCATGGGTGTGGAGGCGAATAAGCAAGAGTAAGAGAGAATGAGCCCTCTCTCCCAACGTTACAGCTGCTGTCACATAAATATCCGGAAACCCCCTGAATTCTAGAGACCCACCGAATCGTGCGCACACACCCGCACACGTTAGTCCTCTTCCCTCTTGTCCTCCCTTTTAGTAAAGTTGCAGAAACTCTCTACGACCCAGGGGAGGGGTATCGATTCTCAATTCTTATACGCAGTGAGAGGAGCAAGAGGGAGCTGATGTGGTAGAGGTCGATTTCACTGGTATACTGATGAACAGGGGACGCTCAAGTATAGAGAGAAAGTTTTTGTTTGTCCTGTCAACCGTGTCGTCGCGTGAATATCTCCACATATACAAACGCTTTAAAACCGGAAGTAGCTCACTGGAAGATTGCGTTGAATAAAAGAAGAAATAAAAAAACTTGTCATCCAATGTATAAATATCAAGAAACTTTTTGAATAAATTAAATTTTGAATTTAAATAAAATATTTATATTAAATTTTACATCATGTACGTATTTATGATTTTTTCTTTCCTCTTGTTTTTCCTCCACATTTCCAGCTTGTTAAAATGTTTTTATTCATAGCAGTACATTAATGTCACTCCCATTCTCCAAAAGAAAAAAAAAGAAGCAAAAAAAAAAATGGAATAAAACTCCGATAATATATTAATCATCGATTAAAGGTTATGTAGAACCCTTATCTAATATAAACTTTTATCCTGTCGATTTTTTTTTCTTTCGCTCGCTACACCGGAAAATTTTCCCGTGAAAACGCAACTCACCCTTATCGCTTTACTCCTCGTTCCCGCTCAGCCAAATATTTTCCTCTCTCTGTATACATATATTCCTACACATTATAGTGATTCTATCTCAGTATATGACAATATGACAGAAGAAATCATCATCTCTTTGCACGCTTTACTGGTCGCAATGATAACGGAAAAATGTAAGAGAAAAAAAAAGAAAGAAATTTAAGCTTCACCTCAGGCGGTTGCTGCACTCACGAGAGCTATTTGGAAATACAATCTCCGTAATCCGATAGTATAATAATAAATCGATACGTCTAACCAATAAAATTCCTTATATATTTATTTTATTTTGTCTTTTCGATTAGGACTTAATTTCACGTTGTTCTTTTTTTTTTTTTAATTAAACCAGACGAAAAAAATGCCAGAGCAATTGAAGTGGACTTACAGAGGCAACCGGGCGGTTGCACATAATTTTACCGACGAACATAAGCCAGTTTACTGTACAAAATATACCCATGGTGCTTTTGCCGCACATCATTCCACCTCTCTGTTTGTATACACATAGTTCCTGAACACCGGGAGCCCAAAGGCGCCGCACGTGGGAGGCGTTGTACCTTTAATTATCTTGAGCCTTTTACAAGAGCAAAATGTGGAGAGAAAATGAAGAGGGACACGCACGCCATCAGTATCTTGTGTCCTCATGACTGGGGCGTGGCTCAAACTCATGCGGTCCGAAATCTCTCTCTTTTACCCCTTGGAACCTAAACGACAACGACGACCCTTACAATGCCGCGGGTGACGATGAAACCGCGAACGAGCAAAACCACTCGACTTCTTGGTTTTTGTATGTGTATACATGTACGTATGTATGTATGTATAACTCGGACCCTATACTCACATCAGTTGCGTGTCACTTTGCCGTGAGAATAAAAGAAAAACACATGTTTACCGAAGAGGGATTGTGCAGTTGTGTACACGTTTGTGTAAATTTTTTTGTTTTCTCTAAACATAAATTCACACTGTACTATTTTCATTGAATATATTATAAAAAGAAATTTAAAGAAAATTTTATATCAATAAAATTTCTACAAAACTAATGTTCATTTAATTCAACTGCCTTGCTGAGGAATTTTATTGATTCTTCATGATTTCTTTTGTTGTCTGTTAAATTTCCGATGTAATATTACGATTGATTCTCATTCATATTATATTTATAAAGCCAATTTGATTTTTCAATAAAGCGGTGTGTATTATATTTTTAAAAATCATCTGTTCAATTTTTGAACTAATTAATTCTAGCCGATGAATCTAGAAAAAAATAACCGGAAATCTAATCATCATGTGCAATAATGAGACAAATTTCCACTTGGATAATTACAAAAAATATTAATAGAACGGGTGTATATAAAGAGTGTATTTTGTTAACGAAAGGGAAGTTGCGGGCACGTGAATAATGTGAAATTAATTAAGATGGCAGAGTAATAGAGGGGTCACGAGAATAAAAAAATAAATAAAAAATACCAGACGATATGAATGCCATGCGCATCAGTGTGGAAAATTGTTCCTGGCACATAACTGGATGAATACATATATTAAACACCATCACGCCACTTTGAAAAAGCAAAGCGAGAGGAATAGGTGACGCAACGGTAACGGTGGTTGATTTGTACCATGTTGTATATAAAATATATACATATAGAAAGAAAGAGGGAAGTGTGAGAGCACGAGGGGATGACGCAGTGGTACAAGGTCGCGCATAGTCGGACACGTACGCGACGGATTACCAGATCGAGTCCAGCACACAGAGAGGGATAAAGGCATGTGTGGGTGGACTCTGTCCGGACACAAGGGTGGAATGTCCGTAACTGCGTTATGTTTCGAGAGGGGAGAAAAAAAAAGACGAATGCAATTTCATCCCTAGTTTGTAGCACATATGAAAAAAAAAAAAAGAGGGAAAATTCTGCGGTAAAAAATAAAACACGGAAAGAAATAACTACAGATTTTTTTTTTTTTCATTACAATTCCGGTGTCAATATACGTGACTTCCGATTAATTTCTTGGCGAGGGAGAATGAAAGAAAATAATACAAAAAATCTTTTTGTTACTCACCTTTATGGTCTCCTGGGGCGAGTACCTCGCAGGGCGCTGCTGGCCGTGACCCGGAGAATGAAGACTCATCGCTGTAACATTTCTTCGTTCCTAAATCCTGCAAGATAAAATAAATAAAATCAAAATATATTTTTATTATCAGACATATAATAAATTTATTCATTATAAATTAATTTATAATTGATATTTATGTGTTACGATAGAAATTAAAAATTTTCTTTCTTCTTCCGTGAATAACGCGAGCATTGAGGAGAAATATAATCTTGTATATATGTACCTGTATGTATGTAGGTATATAGAATATGAAGAGTAATATAGTAGTATATAGGAGATGAAGGTGCAGGCGTGTGGATGAAAGAGAAACGAGAGCCAGAGGACGGAGGAGGAAACTACTACTGGTGGCGCATGAGGGTGGCTGGTTCGCTTGTCAATACGAAGAAGTACGTGACCCAGGTACAAAGTGACATCAACTGAGCGAGAGTAGAGTGTAAAGAGACACACAGAGAACGAGCAACCAACGCTTTTCTCCCTGACGTCGCATTATAAGTCCAACTTTTATTTATACATTCACAATTTTCGCAGTATTTTTCTATGCATCAGCAATAATAATACATAAAATAATTTAAAGGAACAAAATAAATTTCATATATAATTTTCTTTTAATTATTTCATTGTAGAAATTAATTAAAATTATTTCCCACTTGAAAATACCTACAATATTTAATTTTAAATGACAAAAATTAATTAAGAAAAGTGTTTTCGATGACAGATGAATAAGGGAGGAATAGATAAATGTATATAACTTTGAATTTAACCGGGTGGACAGTTGAGAGTACAGTTGAACACTCTAGATAGAACAAATGCGATACTGCAGAGCTAATCGGGCGAAAAGCATAATTAATCACCGAGTGGAATTTGTCGTGATTAACGACGAGGCCGTTTTTCGCGTCCGCGAACATAAACATCGTTAGTGGGCACGACAAATGGACCACGCCTCTCTCCCTATGTTTCTCCTTCTTTTTATTTTTTCAACTATTTTGTATATTCTCGTTCACTTGCAATTTATATACGTACGTATTACATATACACATCTGCACGTGCTCTATTCAAACTCATACATGTGTAATGCGCGTGTGACAAACGTGGAGAAAGATCAAAACATTTTAGCTTTCAGTTTCACAACAGTTTCTCATCATCGCTATTGAACAAATGTACTCGAAAACAAAATTGCACGTAGACGCGTGTGCTACATTTTACCATTTGTTTTATTGTTTTTTTCTCTAAAGAAAATACAAAATGGAAAAAATATTTATAATGTGTATTTATAGAGATGGAATTTTTTTCATGAAAATTACTACTGTAAATTTTGTGATAATTAATTCTTTGTAGAGAAAAAAATTATACAAAATTAAATTAATATATTCAATTAATAAAAATTAATAAACAAACTAATTTCGAATATTATTTTGATATTCTTTTCACACAATTCCCAATTTGAAATTAGATAAAAAATAATAATTAAAAATATATTAATAATATTAATCATTTATTAATATTATTAACAAAAATTAATAAAACATTTATTAATAATATTTAATAAACACTCAGTACTCAACGCTCAACTCTAAAAAATTCAAATAAACAAATAAACATTAATTTCCTGAACTTTACTATCAATATAAAATTTTACATCCTGTCATATATTTTTTAAAATTCAATTACGTCATCAATAATTATTTTCACATCATAACAAGAATAAATTTATATTTATAAATCGATTGAATTGTTTCACAGACTTATAAACAAATAAACATTATCATAAAAACATCTCTAATCGTATTTATACATCTCTCAAATAATTAATTCTAAATAAAAAAATTCTCCACAAATGAATTCGCATTTTCAAACTAAAAATAAATACAGAGATAAAATTACACTATTCCTACATAAATACACAGAGATACCTATTATGTACACACTAACTCTATTATAATTTATGTCCAGCCATATATATTGCACAAATACATATATACCCCATATGACTAAATTGTCCCACGTATAGTTGTCTAATGAGCCTCGGCACCCCTCTGTGACGAGCGTCCGCCCCTACTTTAATGTACTAACCTCCCTCTCGTCGTATTATATCTACACACACATACATATTTACACAGGTAGGTATATTAGATGTATATATTTATATACATTATACATAGACTTATATAAACCGAAAGTAAATTACGTACAATTTACAAATTGCATATTACATTCCACTAATAAATAAAGAATAATTTATATTTCATCTTTAAACGATGGAAAAAAATTTTTTTTAACGCTATGAAAATCCCTGGTATTTTATAGGTATATAATAATGTATATGCAGTATATACTTATCATGGGAATGAAATTAATTTACTTATTGTGGCATGTTTATAAATATTTTGAATCATTTTATTTTGATGTATACGTTAGTGCGTTAGTTCGTGTATATTTATCGTTTACAATATAAACTCGCTCGTGCGTGTGTTATATTGTAACGCAGTGTAAATAGATTAATGATGTGCGGACGATTAGCCACTGTGGGGGTTTTGGTTTTTAATGATACGACGACGACAACGACTTCAAGAAAGGTCACGAGAGTGTTACTATATCAAAAAGAAAAAAAAATCCCAGTCAAGAAAAAAATATATTTTCTGTCTAATTTCTTTTTTTTTTTCATCAATCTTCTTCTTGCTTTTTCTCAATAATTATTTCTATGTACAGTAAATTTTCTGCAATACTGGCATAAATTATTAATCACCACCTTTTCTCTGATTTTTATTTAATTTCAAATCGCAGCCAAGTTAATAAATATCAATTCAATATATTTAAATCAATAAATAAAGTAATTAAATTAATAAATCCTGAATTCCAATTATATAAAGCTAAATAAAATAATTTAAATAAAAAAAAATTCTTGTCATAATTTATAAATATTTTGACTGAATTCTCCGTAAATTGATATAAAAATTTTAAAAATTAAATATTTCAAAGACAAATATTTTTTTCTCTCCATAACGTATTTATATTTATATACATATATCCATCTATTTCATTAATTTATTTATTTATTGTATCCAATACATAAGACTCACGTGTAGTATATATATACTATACACATATGTGCATAAAAATAAAATATACTTTGGTCATCCAAGCTTGATTTACACCGAGACGACAGTGATCGAAAGGACGAGATCCTATCAAACAAAATACACACACCTAAGTCGTATATATATCTATATATCCGTAAAGAACACGCCGGACATATCGCTTTAATCACCACATCCGCGAAGAGAAACTCAAAACTTCCCCTCTCTCATATAAATACATATACACATACATACATGTAATTTTTATTTCTTTCTATTCTTTATTTGTTCCTTCCCTTCAAAACTCAACCTTCTTCTTATCCCTCATCGTCATCATTGCGGTCGTCACGTGACCTGAGACGACTCTCATGTGGGTTATATATACATACAAATAATCCCGATTGCAACTAAACCAAGAGCCAAAGGGAGTGTGCGTGAAAAAAAGAAAATTGTGCGCAAGTTGCGTGACCCACTTTATATTATTCTCTGATCACTCGTAAAACATTTGTTAATTTATTTATATTTTTATTTATAGAATAAAAGGCACACCATTATACTCAGGCCCGACATTTATAAATTGTTAATACATATACATATATATAAAGAGTATAAACAAATAAAACAGGAAGAATGATAGTGGGACGTGTTAATTCACTCATTTAACGAATGAATAGACGATGAAATTACTCGAGATAAGAAAAGCAAAGAAGGAAAGACGGAAGTAGGAAGTAAAGGATGAGAAAGGTGGATTGTACAAGAATATAATATGTTTGAAATTTATGCATACATATATATAAAGAGGGAGAGAGAGAGAGAGAGAGGAAGAGAGGCACCATAAGGTCTGTGCGTCCCCTTATGCTATCGATCTGTCTCCCACCTAAAGAAAATTCCATTCGCTATATACGCACACTCTACCACCCATTGCAGCCCCATATAACTGCCTGGCATATGTATATATGTATATCACGCCCCCTCTTGATGTGTATATATGTGGATATGTGAGTATACATATGTATACGCGTATACACAATTTATAACTTGGTCTCTCTCTCACATGAGTGAACTCACGTGTGCTAGAGAGTTACCACAACCACATTGGTAACATCATTACACACCTATCCATAATCATATTTGTGCATGTATGCATTTGTATATATGTGGACTAATTTATTTTTACGATAATTCACCTAATTAAAAATAAATTATGGATATAATTATGAGGGTCAGATGGGAAAATATATATCTTTTCGAATATTAAAGTCAATGAAAAAAAATTTATTAAAATTTTTTTTTCATCTCAACCATCAAGTTTTAATGATTATATGACTTGTGAAATATATTTTGAACTTTTACTTTACATAGTCTACCCTACAATTTTGTGCTTAGTAATAATTTTTGTTTTTTATAAAGTTCAAGAATTTATAAATAGAAAAAAATGGAAACAGAAATGAGAAA
>JAQQBR010000003.1:2829094-2888023 GCA_030347285.1 Microctonus hyperodae | reverse complement strand
AATACTTTTTATTTCTTAATTAAATAACATAATCAAAATTGAAATAAAATAATAAATTTTTAAATAACACTATAATTTAATCCATTAAATTAAAAAAATACACCAATAATTTCTTTTTATATCAAATCATTTATTATCACAAATATTAAAAATAAATTTTTTTTCTCATCATACATACCATTAAATTATAAATGTTAATAAAAACATTAATTATCTATTAATCCATATACATATATATATGTATATTCCAGATAATAATTAGAAATTATTAATATATTAAACAAAACTCCACGTCTAAAGCAATAATTAACTTATCTTTATATCACTGAAAATAACAAAAAGTAAAATAACCATTATCAACATTTCCAAACATTTTTTTTTTTCTATTACACCAACATATAATACATACATACATATATTGTACATACAGATCCCCTCTCCCTTTCACCTCGTACTTAATCCATATCAAAAGCCAGTCATACATAGATTGTGAAACGCCCATTGCTATGATACCCAAATACTCACATTATCTTAATCACTCAAATATTTTCTCTCCACTCTCACATGCCAAACAATTCAAATAATCCACACATCAATAAACCATAAAAATAAACCTCTAATTCACATTTTAAACCCAACATCAAAAACAATTCAATTCATCCATGCTCACCAACAATTATTCAACAATAAAATTCCCACTCACTGCGAAAAAAAAAAAAATTCAATCAAAATAAAATATGATTTCAAATTAATTCTCCAGATTTTTTTCTCCATTCGCAAATGCTTAAATAAAGGTACCTAAAAGTAGGGGATACGTACCTGACATCAGCCACAAGAATTGCCAACCTGTCTTGGCATTAGTGTTAGTAATAGAGCGCGCGGACTCTTCTCTCTGCAGTGGAAAAGCCAGTACATTTAACACATAGACAGAATATGAATACGTGCAGTCGGTGGGTTTTCAAAGAGGTAGTAGGTGTGTAGATATACACATATATACATACAAAATACTATATTGAAGCAAAGGTGTGCAGAAGGTGGGAGTAGAAGGGGAGAGGGGATCACGCTTTCAACCTCAACAGTCGCAAAGCGTTCTCCAGGCAACATTTCAGTTGAATGTAAATGTCCTAACGCAGTGGATGTCGTTAAACTTCACTGTGAATTATCAATTATTTAAAGTCAAAATGCGCTAACATCTCTCTAAACAAATAATACAAATATAAATACAAATAAATAAAATATATAAATAACATCAAACACAAAACGTATATAATTACTACAAGCATTTTTAAATTCATAAAAATAGAAGAATTAAATAGTTGATGTGACATTTAATTTTTATTATTACGTGGACATAAATTATTTGTATTTATGTAAATGAATTAATGATAGATATTAATAATGAATAAAATGAATGAATAAAAATAATACGAATGGTGGTGGTGAAATATTTAAAAAGTTGTTGTGAGTTTGTGAAGTGAAGTTTTCTTCACTGTGCCGACTACAATGCCAGAGGCTGGGATTTACGCGCGAACCGGCAGAAAGATGCTCTTCCTTGTCGCAGGTGAGTGTATTTTACTATAGTTTGTGTTTTTCATTCGCACACTATCATTATTATTTCCATATTTTTGTATTTAAATTGATGAATACATCTCCATGATAGTAAATTGATTATAATTGATTTATTATTATACATCTTAAACCACCTTAGGTGAATAAGCAGATAATATCAATTATATTTAATAATATAATTGATGTTATCAGTCATTATATTCATGATATCATTAATGATGATTATATTATCACAGAATAATATTTGGAATTTTACTTTAGCTATTGATTAATTTGAAATAAATATAATAAAATATTTCTCATGTGCATGATGAGTTGTATAGAAAAAGAAGGGAATAAAATACTATATACAGAAATAAAAAATACAGGTGGCTGGTGACTAATGCACAGTTTGATGTTAAAGTCTTTTATATACTGAACATGCATGACAGGTTGTGTAGGGGAGCTGAGGAGAGAACTTTTATATGTACATAAAAGAGAAACACGTTGAGGGTTGTCCTAAACTCCGCACTTGAACGTCTACCTGGCCTTTATATATTTATACTTATACCTATACCCATATAAACCAACCGTTATGTATGTGTTTTTGAACAAGAATAGACTTTTCATATTTCAAAATACGTAGATTTAGCCAAATATATTCGTACTATGACCTGCAGGTCTTTATTATTGAATACTTTAGAATATTTTAGAGATTTTTTTTTCGCAAGCAAAAAAATTACTGTTTACACAGTCGACTTTATTACACTCTCTGAGATGCTTTCTCTATATTCCCTTTATAACATATTTATGAGCTGGTTGTTTGTAAAAGCCGTCTCTGTATTACACACGCAAACCCTTTTTATTTTGTTTCATCGTCTTTTATATTACCGCTCTCTATTTTTAATTAAATATCCCTTCAATAAGATATAATATTATATTTAATTTTTTTTTTTCAATAAAGTGTGATTTTTTTTATTGTTTAAAAATTGTCAATTTCTCCGATTGATTTCTCGAATGACCGAGAAAAGTTTTAATGAACTATCCAACAAATATCGATCGTCTCAAATGTCTCTCACATTTCGTTTCGATTCAATGTACTCTAACTTCGTGTATAAAATATACATACGTATAAATTATATTTGTATCATAAAATATATGTATGTATGTTCACTTATATACTCAATCGCAAGTGAAAATTCTATAGGATACGGTTTTAGTTACATGTAAAGTCTAATGTTTAAGTCCGCACATATATTCACAAGTCGAGTCGGATTTCGATCCGCAACAAAATGTGTAGACGTTGCAAATGTCCGTTGAAGCTTCATTCTCACACCGGACACACGACATGACCGCGTTTACTTGCTTTATACATCAAGTAGATACATCCATATATACCTATAACATAATATATACATGTATATTTATACATACATGATTTATTTGTGTGTGTAAATTATTTTGCTGTGCGTAGCAAAATTTTTTTACATTCTCTGCCGGATACATTCGGACTTTTGTAACAGGTGGATGCCATTGATGATTTGCATTAATGAATCCTCATTATTTATCTTTATCTACATATATATTTGTCTCTATCTATCTTTCTTGTTTGTCTTCACGCTCAGGTGCGTGGTTTAGGTATTGTAAATACAATAAATGCGTATGTATATGTGATAGATAGTATTAGCACACACAATATATCACTTGAAATATTCTAATGAAAATTCAGAACATAAATAAATAAAATTTCGTTTTTATTGAGATGTAAAAATTAAAATTATGAATATTATATTCATTGGAAAAATTATTTGTGTGTTTTATGTGTATTGTGAAATAATAATTATAATAAATATGTATACATATACGTACATATAAATATTTTCGACTTTTTTTTTTCTGAATGCTGCAAAACGACAATGTGAATTTACGCATATGTATTTATATTGTGTATTAAAAATATATTATACTTTTTGCTGGTATATGAATAACCTAGCATTGTGTCACGCGAATATATATATATATATATATATATATTACGATCATATGACTATAGCAATATAATTTGAAGGGAGTATATAGGTAAAAAAAATTCAATGAATAATTAAATGAAGGAAAAATAATGAAATATTTAGGGAGCAATATTTTACATTATTGAAATTTTTTTTCATTGATTTGTATAGATGTATATATGTATACAATGAATGCCCATATTTAGAATTTATTTTTAACTGTTCAATTTACATGTATATAGGTATATATATGTATATTTGAATGATGGAGATGAGCTATACTCATTAATTTATGTGTATATGGATGTTGAAATGTATAAAATTGTAGGTAGTAAAATTTTCTTTCTCTCTTTTCTCAAAATAATTATATATTGTATATATATATGAGAGTAAAATAATGATTTTAACCGTTTACTTGCAAGAAAATAATTTTGAAAGAATTTATAAAGTTTATGATCCTGAAGAAAATTTTCCGAGCGTGAAATATATCGTTGGAAAATTATTCTTTCTTTATTATATTTATTTATTTATTTATTCATTTTTTTTTCCAAGGTTAAAAGATTATTGAATATGTATTTATATATCTGGATAATGTCAAGTGATCCTTAGCAATAATTCAACGTCATGGTAAAAGATTATTTGAAGTACTCGGTTCGTTTGAGAAAATCAAAGAAAATAAAAAATATATTCCTGCTTTATTTCTAGGACAATGTCGAGGTCTGTTACTCTTCAGTTGGTTGACACTGACATCTGTTGATCGAATGAACTTTTAGTACGTGTGTATATATTTGTATGTGACGATATAATTAAGTGACTTTCTTTGTGAATCTCCGACACTTTAGTTTAGGGAAGTGCATAATTTATATCCACACATTTTATTAGTCATCCAAAATTTATGTTTTCTCCTTTCTAAAATCTTTTAATAAATCAACACTCAATTCTATACATCTCTGCGCACTTTCCGGACTCCTGCACTGCGATGTTGTATACATATTTACTGACACAGCACAAAAACAGTTATAATTAAAACGGACAACTGTCCAGGACCTTCCGGTGTATCAAGATGTGAAAATAAAACAATGGACACAATTATATTTATACATACATCACAAATATTCGTTCATTCACTTAATTTTTTTTGTCCACATCAAGAGAATTATTTTCTTACACGAATACACTTTAAAGATAGTTCACAATTTTTTTTCTATAATTGTAAATAATTACTTCGTTCGTTAATTTTTATTTCTATTTATTATATTTTTTGTTCTTTGGATAAAAAAAAATCTTTAATGTCACATGGAATTATAATTCAGTACTGAACGAAATAATTTATATTAATTGTTAAGAGAAAAAATTCTGTACATTTACTCTTGATAATTAAATCATTAAAGAACATGTGTGAACAGGTTTACAACTGGTGGATTAGGCAAATATAATTATTTTCACTGCGGAAATCGCACGATTCGTCAAGCGTAATTTCGTACTAACGATCCCACCTATCTCATTGGATTATATATATAATACATACATATACATATCACATTCGTTAACTCCAATTTAATTAACCAAATATGCTTGTACACGTGAGAGTGGATTTTATAGTACGTTGAACAGCTTTGAATAGAAGAGAAAAAATTTATTTCTTTATTATAAATCTGCAATTAAAATTTTCTATTTACGACAAAGTAAATTGGGCGTTGGAGATTGCAGGATAAATAATCCTTTAATCTTTACTATACATACACATAACATACATATTAAAAAAAAATATAATAAATACTATACATAAAAAATAAAATAAAAATATCAAATAGAATAATTATCAATCAGAATATATTATATACAATTCATTTTTATTTATTATAATTTTTTTTTTTTTTCATTGGACATCTCTCAACGATCTTTTATAATAAGAATGTCTTTTATTCATGACGATAATATATATTATACGTATAGATATATGTGTAACAAATGAATATATAAGATGACTATATGTCAGTTTGTCAAACAGAATTAAAAATATAATTTTATTTATTTCAAACTCATTATGGCTTGATAATCACATTGCAGACCTATATATTTTTAAATAACAATTAACCAGTCAACATTCATGAAGCAATGATTCACATGATGACGAACATGGGCGTATGTGTATATATTTATAACATATATACTTGCATTCTTCATGCATATGAAACGTGTATATTATTAAATGTACATCATATATGAAATAGGCAGCTTTCATTGAACATTTATTTTATAGGTATAACAATATAACTTGGAACAATAACTTCTATGATATCCCAGGAAAGTTGTCATTATATTTGTCCTCACGTTCCACTTTTTCATTTTGTAGCGGATCAAATGCTACAGCTTATAAACTCGTTAATAAAAATGTAGAAATAAATATTCAGAATAAAAAAAAATTAATATTGTACATTTTTATATTAATTCATTTTCTCTTTTTTTTTTTTGGTTTCTGCTTCTTCTTTTATTCATTTGCGTCAATTTAAAAAGTTGCGTTGTAACTTTCTGCAAATTCCCAGCACGTTGATGTATAATATATTCTAAAGCTGGATAGAAGCCTTACACATCTCTCTGTCAAGGAAAGTCAATAATTTGTCACATATATTCGCCTAGAACAATCCGCACTTTTTCAAATATATTACAAAAAGTTTATATTTCTAGGCTCACTATTTCAAATAAAATATCTAGAAAAAATAAAAAAAAATTTATATAAATTATTATTAACGACTAGAAAATTTCCCGAACAAATTATTCGAACAATACACTTGTGCGAATGAATATCTAAGTGAATTATTAATTATTCTGTTAGAAAGCGATTCATTATATTCACATAATAGAATAGCATGGGAAAGAAAATTTAAAAAAAATTGTTCTCTAAAGCAATTTATATTTTTAATAGTTTCACGTTTGGGTCATTTTGGTCGTGACTGGAAGTTCGGTCACTGATCCATGTCGATAATCCTCCATTTATAACTATACACAAAAATACATATTATACATACATACATATCTCTTTATAAATGAAACAGCAAAATTAAACCGTTATCAAAAATTAATGCTGAGAGAGAGAAATTAAAATGCAAAAAAATTTAATCAATTATAACCTTACAAAAATTACTAATAAATATATTTATAAATATCTATATACATATATGTATACATAAAGATATATAGAATACAATTACTATGTGACAATTCAATAAAAAAATATATATTTATAAACAAATAAATATTTAAATATTAAAATAAAATCACATCATCATTCCAATCGTATTTATTTCTGTTGAATTAACGTTAAACTTCAAGTCATTATATATATAAGAATATGCTATATAGTCACGTCATTATGTATATATACATGTACAGATTTGTATATAGATAAATAATATACTTATACATCAAGCTAGCCTAACGACTTAATATATATTTTTCTTTTTTAATTTTTCTCTCTACCATCACTCTTACACTCCTTTTTATTTTCCTGCCACACGGCCTTTATGAAAATACTTCACTTCCGGTAACTCTCATGTATATAATATAGGCTTACCATTATTATACTTATATACCTACTGAGTTTAGATATGTATTTATTATACATGCATGTAAAAATATATACATACACAACGCGGGAATTATATAAAATAAAGATGCTACCTCGAGATATTTTATCAAAGATATATTTTAACATGTTATATGTTGTTATTTATATTTTTTTACATATATATATATATATTTATTCAGAAGGAACATGTTGGATAATCACGACTGGTTGATGACTCACTCCATTCATTGTCATCGAATAATTTATTTTTATTTATTTTTCTTGATTTAAATGAAAAATTTTTTTTTTTAATTCCAACTTGCTTTCAGTGCATGTTTAAATTTTCTCAGCATATATACCTGTATGTTTTTATATATACACTGCAAGCTGGCTATATAATCGATTGCGTAATTTCCAACGTGGGTATATAACGGAAGATCAAGTATATGTATTTATATGCGTTATAAGGGAATGCAGTTATACATACATTCGCAGCAGCTGCAGTTGTTGTTGGTAGTTTGTTCATTTATATGTATACATATATACATGTTGTTGATGGTTGGATATATGCACGTGTGTATCAAGTACATACTACATATGGTGATTGACATATATGTATATGTAAATGTATGCAATACATAATAAAGAATGTATGTTGATGATCGTAGTAGCAAAATTATGAATCATCGCACAAGATTTTAAAGATTTTATTTATTTTAATTATTTTAGCTTGGAATAAATTTCTATTGGTCATTTCAAGTACATAATTTATTTATATAGGTACATATATATGTATATATGTATATAGATCAATTTATTATTTGTATTATTTATTGTGAGGCTCTGATTATTTTTTATTTAGATTTTAAAATATGATAGTAATATTCATTAAATTTTTTCTATTGTAATTTTTTGATTTATTAAATGTCAAATTTTTATTTTTGTATGTGAGGCTTCAGGTAGTATAGGGTCATTACCCTTTTGTTGAAGTGAAATAATTTAGTATTTTTTTAATCTTTGAAGTGAAAATAATTTATTAATAGCATTATGCGATGGATAATAAAAATTTACTGCATGACTTTTTTTTTTTTAATATAGTATCGAGTTGTATTTTTGATGGTTATAGAGTTGTATGGGCAATATGTTTTTCAAGTCAATGACCTGATGTCTTTAGATATAATAAATAAAATCAAAGTTTCAATATTTTTTGAATAAGTGCTATCGGTTGGTAAACGTTGGGACACTTATACTGATTTTGGTTGGGAAATATATTTATATTGATGCTGTTATATTGGCTTTGGGAGTGTGTTTCAGTGATGGGCAATTCAGTTGGAATGCCATTTTTTTTTCCTCTCGAAATGACTGTATATATATTTATATATATCTTGAAGGATCCGGAGGGCACAGGATTCTTGGAAAATTGTTTGATGGCTGTACGAGAACGTGCTAGGAATATATATAAAAAAAATTGAAGAACAAAAAAAAATATTTTATTTTTATGAACAAAAAAATAAAATATTCAAATATGGGTTGAAGATTATTTAGGATGATATTGCGATGACGAGAGGGAAAATTTTTACTTTCTAACTCGTCCAAGCTTAACCACATATTTCCGCATTTTTATATTTGCATCTATATAAATATATATTCATGTATATATATTTATTACGTATGTATATATTAATTAATTATAAAAATATACATATTCGTGTTATTCACATTCTTGAATAAAATATTTCTCAATCGATGGAAATTGCAAATTACATTTTTATTATTCATCATTATATATATATAATCATGTATATATACATATTTATATATCCTTTTTTTTTTACATTGTATATTCATTTATAAATTTATATAAAACCCTCAGAAATTTCATAACCATTCAAGGATATTTCAACTTTCTATCAACACTAAAATAAGGATGATGGTAATCAAAACACCACCATATAAACAAATAAATAAATAAAATAACCAACAATTTTCCATTATTCTTCTATGTGTACATTTTCACTTTGTGCTATTTCTTAATATTCCATATATAAACCCAAACATGCCACAACAAAAGCAAAAAGACTAAAAATAAAAAAAGATTTGCATTGTTATAACTGCATATAAGCATATATAAATTCAATATAAAAAAGAAAAACGAAATTTGAAATGGATTCATGATCTGAATTTCACATCCCTTGTGTGTGGTCTCAACATTAAATATTCCTGATATTGAAACAAAGAGAGTTCGATGCCTGGAGAAGGCGTGGCGAGAGAACCAAGTGATTGTCTCTCTATATATGCCACGATGTCGTGGTGTCACGTGTACATTTATTTCACAGTAAAGCCTGCATGTATGTATACATACCTATACCTTTACTCTCCATCCTCCCACTCGCTCTGTGTATGTACATACATATGTATACATATAAGAAGTATATAAACACTTTGTGTACAATCCAGACTCATGAACTGGAGTCAAGGAACTCTCATGAAAATAGTTGGAAACTTCTTTACAACTTCAAATCCTCCGAAGCGTTTTATATTTATTTATATATTTAATATTAAATGATATGAAGTGTTTATACTTATTTATTTTTACTGATAGTCACTCATGGTATTTACATGAATACATAAATCTATTTATATTTAATAATTTCATTTTCATATATGGCGCATTCCGGAAGGTGATTGTTCACAATGGCAAATGTATATTATTGTGATGATATCGGTGATTGTGGGCGGACAGGAATCTCGTGCCAACCAGTCTACCAACTTGAAGGAACTGGTCTGGTGGCTTTGGAGTTTAACTAAAAAAATAAATAAATAAAAATTAAATAACACTGCGAAGAATATGTTGTCTTGTACACTTAAAAAATATTTTATATAAGTATGTAGATCATGCAGAGTATAAAATGATTATTTGTGAAATTAAATTTTACGCTTCTTAATATTTCTTAACACTTTCGATGGGTATAGATAAATAATTATTGAGATTGCGTGTGTCACTTCCGGTGGAAGTTTTGCGAAGAATCACTTGGATATATGATTCTTAATTATTTTACTAAGTAAAGTCACGTTCTATTGTCACTTCCCGAACTCACAAACTATGACACAAACGTGGCTGGTATATGATAATCATTTGTTCTCACGTGTCCATTCTAAATAATTTTAAATTTATTTCTTCATGATCATATATTAATATATGTATTCAATACTAGTTGTATTTTTCTCTATATTTATTGAAGTATGACTAGGTCAATTACAAATTGTGTAATATCATTTCATAAACAAGCTTGTAAATTTTTTTTTTCTTTACTATATTACAAATTTATGTATCATAAAATTTATCCTTGAAATACCCGGTGTATTCATATTAATTTCTAACTTTAAAAAATATATATATAAATATATTTATTAAATTATAAAGACGACACGAATCTTTATTATTATTTCACTATTAATCTGTATGAAGCTTTTTTTCTTCAACTTGTACTTCATGCTCACTGAGCACACACCGAATGGATAAATATATTAATTCCCATGCAATTTTTTTTCTCTTTATTTTTATCTTCATATATATACAAATGACTAATGTGATCCCGATGTATTTTTTCTCTTGTATTTTTATACATATTATAATCCTACATGCACATACATATCAAGTATCACAAAAAAAAAATAAATAAAAAAAATTCACATCCTTGAACTTTGATGAATTATATAATATTTCTATTTTTTTTTCATTCCTTATCCGGAAAATTGTATGACCGTTTAAAATTTAATATTTATATCCTCTCGCACTGAAATATATTCAGAAAAATAAATGTGTATGCTTATATTTATGCGAACCCACGGACATTCACAATTGCAAAAAAGAAATCTTGATGGCGTCAGGTTTACAGTATACCTCTCATCGTTCAAACATAATATCCGCACCAATGCTCCAAGGCACCGCGTCATATATATTCTACGTACCTTTCTCAAAGAATAATATATATATATATAAATATATATATGTACAGATGCAACATCTCATCCATTATTCACTGACTTTAACAGTTCAACTCATCAATACATACAATATATTGAATGAGGTAGAAAAAAAAAAAAATTTAAAGAACATGTAAAAAAACTAAGATTATTTCATTGCATTCATAACTTATGAAATTATTTGAATAATAAATCAATAAGAAATTAGCTGAGGTATATTTAATAATATTTATACAATGAAATATGTAAATATTAGTGTGACATGTAGTTAATTTATTTATTAATTATTTTATTAAAATTATTTTTCAGTTGCCAGCCTATTGATTGGTATCAATTCATTGCCACAAACAACAACACGAATTATCAATAATGAATATCCACGTGAAGCTTATTTCAATGGCTCAGCATCCTTGAGACTTGGCTCAATGGTATCAGTTCATCGTCATAGTGGACTTAGTTTCAGGACATGCGAAGGTGGACGATTATTTAGTCAGAGTTATAATGATGATACAATTAATTTAGATGTTACACCTGATGGTTTAATATTCAGTGCGATTATTGATAAACAAAGATATGAAGCTAAACTCAGTGCGAAATTACTGAATAATGTCTGGTATAATATTAATTTATTCTTCAGACTTGGTAATCTTACACTAACTGCTGCTGGACATACTCAGGTATTTATTTATTATTTTATTGATTTATTTATTTATGTATTGATAGTTTTAAAATTGTAAAAATAATTTTTATATTTATTTTATTGTATTTTAGATTATTGCAAATGCTACTTACAATTCAGCAATTCTTATGTTACCGCATCTCAATGTCAATAGTAGTTTGATTGTCGGTGAAGGATTTAAAGGATGTATATTGCAAGGACCAGGAATACTTTTTAATAATTCGGTGAATTATGGTGCAATATTGGGCACTTGTCCGCCAGACACTGGAGGATGTAAGTTTCAACATTAAATGTTATCAATATATTAGTCATTCAGTTAAAAAGTCACACGCCGTTATCTAACCGCGTTACATGCTCGTTTTTATATGTATTTTATTACTTCGACATAAAAAAAAACAGTTAGAAATAAATATAAGAGAAGAAAAAAAATATATCTTATCAGAATTATCATAAAACAATTTAATAGCCCAAAGAGTTCTATATAATTGTTCATAATTTTTAATTAATATTTTAATGATATTATTTAATGTTCATGAGATTTAAACATATTATTTGTTTATTTAATTACATTTTAAATTATTAGATATTTTCTTCATTTATATAAATATGTTTAGTTATTTATTATTGATTCATTTATTTGTTTTATACGTGAGAATAATTCATTTTCCAATTTAATGTTTAATTTGACAGTTGTAATGCTTAACAAAACGTCTGTCTTTGTTTATCATTAAACGCATGCATGAGTTGGTTCTATTTTTTTTTTATTTCGTATTATTGATTGATTGTCGCAAAAGACACTCTCACATATAAAAATCCCAAACACATTTATTATATCATTTTCCAAGTGGTAAGAAAAAAAGTAATAAATCAACTAGATAAAGTATGTATTATCATGTCAAGTGTTATGCAAAATTAATCACAATTTAATAGTGTTTGTATGTGCAATCGTCCGTACAACAAATTTTTATACACATGTAGACACCAAGTAAAAATGAAGAAAATAAAAAAATTAAATAAAAATTGAATGTAGGCTAGTTTAGCTCACCAGTAGTATTGCATGCATTTTTTTCTATTTGAAAATATTTCAGGTTGGCCGAATGGTGTTGACTCCAGAATCGCATCATCAACCGACAACACCATGGATTACTGTCATAATGAACCGTGTATGATGCGCGGTAAATGTGTATCGCGTCAGGATCATTATGAGTGCCAATGTTACGCCCGATATTCAGGCAAAAACTGTCACAACGACAATGGTTAGATCCTAATTCAATGATAAGCAACCAAAAAATGAATAAAATTAAATATTGAATTGAATAAAATATTTAGAAATAAAACGGAAAAGAAATTAGAATTGAAAAACACAAAAAATTAGATAAACAGGGGGTGAAGGAGCGGAAAAAATGATGATTATTCCTATCATGGTTGGCGGCATATACTCTCCAACAATTGGAATGCTTCGTTTTTCACTTATACACTATATATAAAATTATTTTTGCAATATATTTACAGCGATATACATCTCACACTGGGCTTATATACAATGTCATTATTCTTCATTTCCCTACTTTGTTATGTGCACGGTAGACTAACTCATCTATATGATCAGTAAACAAGTAGAACAAAACCTTTCTCTATTACATTTTTTCCTTCATTAAATGTTTGTTGTTGTCTTCTTGATATTGCTTTGTAGATGTCGGTAAATTTTTAATTATCCGTACAATTTAATTTTCATTATTAATTTAATTTAATTTAATTTTTTTTATTATTTTTGATATTTATTTTAATTAATTATTGATTTTATTAAGGTTCACCGTGCATCAACAATCCGTGCAAAAATTTTGGCACATGCAGCGAAGATGATAAAGGAGATTACACGTGTATCTGTCCACCTGGTTACTCTGGGCATTTATGTGAATCACAATTGAATGTTCGACCATGTATGGATAATCCATGCAGAAATAAAGGCGTTTGTCGAGTTATAACGGATGATTATAAATGTGATTGTATGCCTGGATGGACAGGGAGAAATTGCGAAATAGATGTGAACGAATGTGGGGAATCGCCATGTAAAAATGGTGGAATTTGCATTGATGGATTTAATAATTACACGTGCAGATGTGATAGCACCGGGTGAGTTTACCTTTTGAAAATTAAAATTATAAAAAAATTGCATCTAAATTTATTTCATTTAATGATTCTTTCTTTTCTTATTTTACTGCAGATACAAGGGTAGAAATTGTGAAGTAAATATTGACGAGTGCATGGATAATCCATGTCTGAATAAAGGTGAATGCTATGACAATTATGGTGGCTACATGTGTCATTGTCCCGATGGTTTTGAGGGTCAAAATTGTGAATTAAATTTAAACGAATGTTTATCGGAACCATGTAAAAATGGTGGCACGTGTACGGACGATGTTGGGACATATCATTGCAGCTGTCCAGCAGGCTTTGGTGGCAAGAATTGCGAGCGTCGAAGCACTTGTCAGGATGCAGTTTGTCCATCAAATAGCATTTGTTTAGATGATAAAAATGGCTTTCAGTGTGTATGTACACCAGGTTATATGGGTAATCCACCAAACTGTACATTAAATTATTGCGCAAGTAATCCGTGTATCAATGGTGGTACCTGCAGCAGTGATAATGATGGATATAATTGCAGTTGCACGAGCGAATGGAAAGGTGAATATACATAATGAATTATATAAAAAGGTTTTCATCTCCTGTTTGGTGCTTTTTCATCTATTGATTTTTATTCAAATTTTTTATTCATTAATTTAATATTAATTTTTCTTTTATTCGTTTGATGTTCACTTTTTCAATGTTAATGTTTGCTTATTTTTGCTTTCTTATTTTTTCATTGGTATTATGTGATTGTCATTCATATAAAAATTGCATTGCATTTTTGTCATTTATTTGTCTTCATCATCATCATCATCATCATCGAATAATCCCAGGATCACATTGTCACATTCCAATTTCCGATTGGTGTTCGGTTTGTTACAATGGTGGCACTTGTATCGAAACCATCTACGGAGTTATGTGCCAATGCCCGAGATATTGGACTGGTCCACAATGTAAAGAACCGGTAACATGTCATGAACTTCCATGCCGACAAGCAACGTCTTGTCACGATTATGTAAGTTTTAATCACAATCACTTTCATAATTCATTATTGTGTGTGTGTTATTTATTTATTTATTTGTTTCTTCATTCCTTACACGTTCATTTGTGTGTGATTGTGCTTATTAGCCTGGCGGTTACTACTGCAATTGTGAACCCGGTTGGACTGGACCAGAATGTTCAATCGACATCGACGAATGTGTTAATGATCCATGTAGAAATGGTGGAATATGCATTGATCATACCAATACATATTATTGCCAGTGTTTACCTGGATACACTGGTAAAAATAATCATCTTGCATTATTGTCTTTATACATCATTTTTCTGTCTTTATGTGTCATTTCACCTCTAACAATATATTGCTTTACTTAATCAAACTTTTTACAATACAAAAAATCAATTATAAATTTTAATTGCAATTTTTTTTTCTTTTTCAACAGGGAAAAATTGTCATATCAATGTTGACGAGTGTCAATCTCAGCCGTGCTTGAATGGAGGTACATGCATTGACGGTATGAATGATTATACGTGTAATTGCACTCAAGATTATATGGGAGAAAATTGTGAACGTGAATATGACGCATGTGCTATAAATCCATGTCACAATAATGGCACGTGTACATTAACATCAAGATCGAATCGAGAATTTATTTGTGATTGCCCGCCAGGTTTTGAGGGAAAAGTTTGCGAAGATAATGTTGATGAATGTATTGACGTTATTTGTCCCGATGGCCGTGTGTGCATTGACGGAATCAATGGATCTGAATGTAAATGTCGTGCAGGTTATCGTGAACCTAATTGCACGTTTATTGTCGATCATTGTGAAAAGAAACCATGCAACAATGGCACTTGCATTGATTTAGGAGATGAAGGCTTTCGTTGTGAGTGCAGTCCCGGTTTTACTGGTCACCAATGTGACGTTGACATAGATGAATGTAAAATACTTGGCAACGCCACATGCAACCATGGAATATGTGTCAACACAATTGGCAGTTACAATTGTTATTGTCGTCCTGGTTTCTCAGGCGATCATTGTAATGTCGATATTAACGAGTGTCTTTGCGGTCCCTGTATGAACAATGCAACATGTGTTGATAAAATAAATGCATTTGAGTGCCTTTGTACGCCGGGTTATGGCGGTAAAACATGTGATATTGATGTCAATGAATGCGAGAGTAGTCCATGCAAAAATAATGCCTCTTGTATAGATCAAATTGCCGCTTATACTTGCGTTTGTTCACCAGGTTTTACTGGTCACGATTGCGAGACGAATATCGATGATTGCGAATTTCAACCGTGTTTAAATCTTGGTCGATGCATTGATGGAATTAATAATTATACGTGTGATTGTACTGACACGGGATTTGAAGGATCTCATTGTGAAAATAATATCAATGAATGTTTATCGAATCCATGCGTAAATGATGCGCATTGTGTTGACAATATTAGAACGTATAAATGTCGATGTTATGCTGGATATACTGGAATTAATTGTGAAATAGATATCAATGAGTGCGAGAGTTCACCGTGTCAATATAATGGAACATGTTTGGAGCGCTCGAATAAAGAATTATACAAAAGCACTGCTCGTAATTTACCAGCAATTTTCACTCAGGAATTCAGTTATACAAATGCTAGTGGCTATGAGTGTTTATGCGTTCAAGGATTGAGCGGTAAAAATTGCGAAAAAAATATTAATGAGTGCGAGAGTAATCCATGCTTGGCCGGAACATGTAAAGATCGAATTGGAGGATATACATGCGAGTGCGATGATGGTTTTGAGGGTGATCATTGCCAACATGACATCGATGAATGCTTACGATATCAGCCCTGTCAGCATGGCACATGTATTGACGGTCGTGCTGATTATTTTTGCTCATGTGAGCCGGAATACGGTGGTAAAAATTGTTCAGTTGCATTAATTGGATGTCAGGGCAATGCGTGTCGAAATGGTGGCACATGTTTGCCATATTTATTCAATGAAACTGAACACAGATTTAATTGCACATGTCCCAATGGATTTCACGGTAATATTTGCGATAATATAACGACAATGTCATTGAGCGGAAGTTCTTATGTCATGGTGAATACAAGCCGCGATGAAGGATATGATATACAATTCCGTTTTCGTACTACACTGCCCAATGGTTTATTAGCTATGGGCAAAGGCACGACATTTTATATTCTTGAATTAGTTAATGGTAAACTTAATTTACATTCAAGTATTTTAAATAAATGGGAAGGTGTATTTATTGGTAGCGGATTAAATAATTCAAAATGGCAAAAAGTTTTTGTTGCAATTAATGCAACACATTTAGTACTTTCAGCTAATGAAGAACAAACTATTTATCCAATCAATCTTAATGACGGATCAAATACATCACCAACAACATTTCCAACTACATATGTTGGTGGTACAATTAGTTATTTACGAAATTTATCACATGGTCCGCCGTATTTCGTGGGATGCATTGAAGATGTTGGGATTAATGGCGAATGGATCTATCCGGAAATGTCATCGGAATCAGTATTAATGGAATATGTAGAGCCATCGTGTCCGCGCGAAGAACAATGCTCACCAAATCCATGCAAAGCCGGTGGACATTGTACAGATCGTTGGCGTGACTTTTCTTGTAAATGTGAACGACCTTATCTCGGCCATACGTGCCAATATAACATGACAGCAGCAACATTCCGCTATGAAAAAATAACTGACGGTTATGTGAGTGTAAAAATTTCTGATATGGCCAGACGTGCAGTTCGTTCCATCGTTGATATTTCCATGTTTATTCGTACACGAGAGGAGCGCGGTGACATTTTTTATCTAGGCTCTGACGTTAATCCTTACACCGACGTAAAATCATTGGAAAGCATTTATATTACTGCACGATTGGATAGCGGTGAATTGCGCGTGCAAATGCAATTCAATGGATCTGAAGAATACACAGTTGATGGAGTTAAATTAAATGATGGTAATAATCATTTAATTCAAGTAATACGAAATATGACATTAGTGCAAGTAAAAATAAATGGCACAGAGTATTTTAGAAAGACAATTAGTGCCACAGGACAATTGAATGTCACTGTTTTATATCTAGGTGGTTTACCACAAGCACAAACAAAACATAAGCGTGCAGCTGACAGTGGACAAATGGATTCCTCAGTGAAGCCTCAAGTTAATTTCAAAGGTGTTATTCAAGATGTACAAATATCAAATGGTAGTCATGTAATGGTCGTTGAATTTTATCCATTAAAAGCCAAAGATATTCCGACACCAATTCAATTTGGCGATGTTACATTTGATCGTACAAAAGTTTTACCTGGAGTCATTTCGGACAATGTTTGCGCCAGCAATCCGTGCTATCACAATGGCACATGCCAAATAACATGGAATGATTTCCGTTGTATTTGTCCAAGAGGATATACTGGTAAAACATGTCAAGAAATGGAATTTTGTCAATTACAAGATTGTCCCGATGGTTCAAAGTGTCAAAATTTAGATGGTGGTTATGAATGCATTGCCAATGCAACGTTTGACGGAATCAGTACGTCATTTACTTATATTTACCAACAAGTGAAAACGACTAATGTTACAGAGGTGACTATTAATACAATTGAAATAGCATACAGATCAAATAGCGGCGGTACATTATTGCATATGGCACCAAGTTCAGGTGATCAACATTTTACAGTTTCTGTTTATAAAGATGTCGTGACTGCAGCATGGAAATTAGATATGCATAATCAAGATACAATATCGTTTGGTAAAGAGCATCCTGATGGGAATTGGACATCAATTCTCCTGCAATTAAACAGCAATTCATTGGTGTGTGGTCATGTCCCACTATTTGAAGAAACATCATCACATTCCAGTGCGAAATTCAATTTCGCATTGTGGTATCGATTATTGAATAGGGGAACAGTGACACTCGGTGGATTATCAGATTATTTATGGAGCGACAGAACTGGCTATGTGACAGTTGGAAATGACAAAGGAATTGATGGTAATAGTGTGGATTTGAATGATCATCGTTTGACAACTTCGATACCACCGCACGAAATGATGTCAGGTGAACCATTTAAAGGTTGTTTGGGTGAAGTTCGAATAGGCAATATGCTTCTTCATTTTTTTACGTTTGACGAGGTCTATCGCAACGCCAATTTTACACCACTAGAATATCTAGCACTACAAACAAACACAACTAAACATGAAAATATTGGTTGTCGACTTTGTTTTGACAATGATTGCAAGAATAATGGCCATTGTCAGGATCAATTGACCAGTTATATATGCAAGTGTCCACCGGGTTATGCCGAGAACGATTGTTCAGTGGACATTGATGAATGCATTGAAAATAATTGTCAGAATAATTCTACGTGTATTGATGGTATTGCTAATTATACATGCGAGTGTATGAAAGGCTGGCAAAGCTGGCATTGTGATCAAGATATCAATGAATGTGTACCAGCAACTCCATGCAAACATGATGGAGTTTGTGTAAATCTTCCGGGTTCATTTCGTTGCGAGTGTCCCGATCAATTTACCGGACAATTTTGCGAGGAGTTCAGATTGATTACATGCAAAGATCATCCGTGTACAAATGGCTCAACTTGTTCTGATATTGTTAATCCAAGAACCGGTGATAATTTCACTTGTACATGTATGGCTGGGTATGAAGGTGTCCGCTGCGATGTACCTTATTGCATCGCAAATAAATGTCAGAATGGTGGTCGATGTGATTTCCTCTATCAAGCGCCTCAGTGCACGTGCCCGATTGGTTTTATTGGTTCTTATTGTGAAATTAATAATGACGATTGTATTACACCGGAAGGAAAAAATCCGTGTAAAAACGAGGGCAAATGTATTGATGAAATAAATAATTTTAAATGTAATTGCACGGGAACTGGATATAAAGGTCTTGATTGCAGTATTGATATCGATGAGTGTAGTTTACCAACAACTGATTGTGGTTTTGGACAATGTGTCAATCTTGAAGGTACATTCCGTTGTTCATGCCAACTGGAATATTGCGGTTACAATTGCAGAATGTTGAATCCATGCGTTGAGGTAATTTAATTATTCTTATTATCATTTTCATAATTATTATGAAATATTTTTATATTTTGCAATTTTTGTTTCCTTTTAACACAGGGTATTTGTATGAATGGCGGAAAATGCGATTGCAATAAAGAAAATGGCTACGTTTGTTATTGTGCTCCTGGTTTCACTGGACAGAATTGCACAGAGGTAAATAGAAGAAAAAAAATTTTCCATTTATTTTTTAATAATGAATAATTAATTAAATGTTATAATTATTTGCAGTCTGAACCGTTTTTGGGGAGTCAAGCCTTTGATATTGCTGTTATTGTCGGTCCTATCGTTGGTATATTGTTACTGACTGCTTTGGGATCTCTTACAGCATTATTCATGATGGCACGTAAGAAAAGAGCAACGAGGGGCACGTACAGCCCAAGTGCACAAGAATTTAGCAATCCCCGAGTGGAAATGGACAATGTTATGAAGCCACCACCTGAAGAAAGATTAATTTGAGGAGAAAGTTGACAAATGTCACTTAACTCAAAAGATGTTTTACAATTTTTCTAGTCCTCACTGCATTATTATTTCAAATAACGCAAAGGTAAAAATAAATTACACACGCTATGAAAAATACGAGAGACAAGCAGCGATTATTATCGTACGATAATTCGTTCTTGGATGGACAAGGCGTTTATAAAATTCGTATTGATTTATTCAATTGTGCGAATTAAAAATCAAATCGTGGCATTAATTAAATAATGAATGAATTACTTCTGTTTTTAAATGCAATTTGAATGCAGTTCGTATTGATGATGAAGATCAAGTGGTGAAATTAATGAAGAAACTTTTATAGTTATTTTGAATTTTAACGGGGAAAATTCATTAAAGTTTGCAATGATAATTATCGAAGTGTACTTAAAAACACATATCAAGTGTCCTTTTTATAATAATTGGAAGATATATAGGAGGATAATTGTAAGAGGCCCGTCCATTTAGTGCCTAATGTATTATTTTTAATTACTAATCATATTTCATGGGATAACAACGAATTGATGACTATTTATCATTCGTTTAATTTTATCATAAAACTTTTTTTTCGAACCATATTTACACCTCACCCATTTAAAAATTTTAATTTAATTTTTTTCATCTATATCAGATAAATTAATATTTAAAATACGCTGCAATGAAGCTAAGAGTCTACTCAAAAATGTTGAATAATACATTTTCATATCGTGAAAGTTAAACCTGTTAATTTTGTAAATATTTATATTTTTAAGTTTAAATAAAAACAAATTGTTATATTCGCGATTGATATAACAATGAAGAATTTTTATATATGAATTTTAGAATTAATCTATTTTATTTTCCATTTTTTTTTTGTTTTTTTGGTATATTTGTATTTACCGTCGTGACCAAAGTAATTAAGCGGAAAATAAATATATTAAATTTATTAAATTTTCTTACTTATCAGTAGCGTAAAAATATCTTTAATTGATAGCAAAGATCAATGAGAGATGTAATGTTGAATTGAAAAATAGAGAATAATTTTTTATCGGAATGACGAACACACCATTTTCGTTTGATTTGCAAGACTGAAGTTTGAATTTTGTCAACTGACAAAAAAAATATATTGATTTAGGGAACCTCGAGCGGTGAATTATATAAATAATTGTTCCAGTGAATTGCTGAGTGAAATTATTATTCAATAAGATATTAGTATATATGTAATTGTGAATTATTTCATGTACAAAAAAAATTTATCTATCAAGTGTTCATTGAAATGAATTTATACATAAATTTCTATACTTTTCACCTCTCTCATGTCCCTCTCAGCAATATACACATACTATGTACATTATTATATACAATTCATTGATAATTTCAATTAATAAAACAATGTATTTGATTGATCATTTTGTCATACTTAGATACAAATTAATGTCATCGAAAATACATATATACAAGAATGAATAAATATTGTTTAGAAATAATTTTATATTATTTACAATTACAAATATTATTGCTTACCCCGGATTATTATCATCAAACTTTTTTTCCATTTATTTTTATTAATCGACTGCGTGATAATTTATCAAAAAATAATAATCCTGCAGCGCGTTCAATACTTTCAGGTGGTACTTGAAAGCTTGTTAATGGTATACTATCGTCTATTGGTGCATTTGGCATTACATACGCTTCCATTTCATACTTGGAATCTTTCGTTTCACCAACGACAATTTTAAAAAAATGCGTTGGCACTGCAACATGATTAGAGCCAATTACTTCGTATTTCACATATTTTTTCCCGTCTTTTTCTTTCCTAAATAAACACAGTAGAAAAATTTAATTAATCAATGACAATAATTTTTTCTATTAAAAATTCATGTATTGATTAATAAACAATTACTCACTTTGCTAAGTATAAAGGTCCCGTACAAACGTGTACGTCTGTGTAAACTTTAGTTAATTTTCTCACATGAGTTTCTAATCTGTTCCATGAATCACGATTGAATCCTGCACCTACTTGAGGTGCAATATTTGATAATGTAAATGTTTGGTGCACATAATCTTGAGATGATTGATGATTTCCTGCAGCAGCCATATGTCCTCTATCAAATCCGCTGCCTTTATAATCTGAATTTGATGATCTGAATTTGAAATAATTTTTTTACAATGATTACTCTGAGTTTTATAGGAGTTGATTATATAATACATAATTTATATACATGTACATAAAATATATCGTTTTAATTAAATTTAAATACCTAAAGAATGGATGTATGGTTTCATCGCTTTTAAAAGTTGATTTGCTTCTATCAACATCTGCACTTCTACATAAACTTTCTTTAGTAAGATGTTCAAATACCCAATGAGCAACGCGATTCCTTCTATCATATGACAATACAAAATCATCAAATATTCGAACACTATCTAATCCAGGAAATCCATATTTCATTATCTATAAAAAAAAAATTATATCAATAAATTTTTAATTATATTTAAAACATTGTGATGATTAAAATTGTGGAATAAATTCAAAAAGACAGTGTGAAATTTCACAAAGAAATCTGATGATAATTATTTTTAATTTAAATTATTGTTCAATTTTTAAGTCTCATTGACGAATTAGTCATATCATTTGCGCTTGATGAATGAGACTTTTTATTAAATCATATTAAAATTAATTTATTAAATTTGTTGTAAACTATATGTGCATCTATGCAGGTGTATTTATTGAGTGTTGAAATACTAGAGAGAGCACCTCTGCTGTTCGAGAGGATGATGATGAGAATTTTGATCCCATTTTTGAATTATTATTTTCATCAGGAATAAAAGGCGTAGCAGCAGACACAGTTCCAAATAATGGAATACCAGGTTTCGATTTGAAGCTCGAACATGAAAATATATCAACTCCTTTATTTTTATCATTATTCAATTGTTGAATACGTTCATAATTTTGCCCAGCATACCAGCCACCAATACTGGCAGTGGCGATTGCTGATAATTTTAACACAATTGATGTTGCATACTTCATTGCAATCAACAATTGTTCAAAAATCTGTATATTGCACTATCCTTTACTTCTTACACCTAAATTACAAAAGTAATACACGTGGAAATCTACATAATGAGCAATAAAAATTTTTTAACATTATAAATAATTCGGAGAAACTAAAGATGGCGCCATCAGTAACTTTGAAGGTTAAACTGGATTAAAAATCATCAGAATGCAAAAAAAATTATGAATTTTCTTTTTATGATCTTATATATTTCAAAAAATTAATATATATCTAATAACTTTGATGATAACTGATAGTTTTAATTATGCTTTGAAGAAATCATGAATAAGAATTTTTAAATGTAATCTAATGGCGGAAAACATTAATAATATGAAATGAATTTTTTTTTATAGTAAATTATAAAAAACATTTTTTTATTAAATTAATATGAATAACGCGAAGTATGACTTAATTTTTTTTTGTTCTATGTTTGAGTTTATACATTGTTAGCATTAATTAATTATTCACTATCTGAATCTCCCATTAGAATTTTGTCATGTCCCGGCAACATCCGTGGATCAAAAGTTGCTTGGAAACATTTTCTGAACATTAATTTAGCTTTCTTTGATACAGGTGGTGGCGGAGAATCAGGCACCGTCTCTTCGTCACCTGTATAAAGAGAATTATTTTCCGCCATTTCATGGATTCGACGTCTTGATGAGGGTGATGAAAACATAGATGTGTCTGATTCACTAGTAAATATGTGTAAACATTGTGTTGAACCAAATGACGAAGGTGTTTCTGCTACGAAATTAGTACATGATTTTGGCAATTGCGCCACAAGATTTGATGTTGAAGCTTGTTGTGCATTCATGGAAATGTCTTTGTCTTGATTATTTATACTCGTTGAACGAACAAGTGGAATTAATGAATTAGCATCGGACTCTTGAGGTACTTCACGTGTAGGTTGTGGATTTTTCATATTAGTTTTAACATTATGTCGTCCTGGACGTAAAATACTGTTAGCGGCATTTGTAATTGCTGATGCTGTGGATTTATTGTTAATCTTTTTCCGAGATTTTAACTGTTTAGTTGCAGTTCGCTGACGGACATTACGTTTTTTCAACGCCTCTCTTCTGTCCTGAATAGTAGTGTCTGGAACATCTAATGGTTCAGGATTTAATGTTGATAAAACTAAATTTGCCTCAAATCCCGGATTTCTCAAAACAAAAACAATTGGTCTGTGAAAAAGAAAATCATTTTCAGACTAGTCAAGTAATTTTTATACTGTTTTTTTTTGGTATAATTGAACTTTACCTCCCAGCTAATTCAAAAAAAATATGAAGAGGAATTCCGACAGTGTCGGCAAATGCTAAAATAGCTCGTACTTCTTTCATACAAAATGTAACACATGTTTCTTGGCCTATTTTGTAAGTATTAAATTCATCGATTGCTAATGCCAACTGTGTTCTCGTTGCATTACCTGAACCTGTAAGAAAATACAAAATGAATAAATATCATCCGATACCCTTCAATTAAATTTCAGAAATATTATCAGTTGATTTTGCAGAATTGGCACTTACCAGATGTCTCATTAACATAATTTCTAATTAAAATTTTTTCCTCACTCACATCTAGAGTCATTTCCACTAAATTTTGCTGAAAATTCTGCAGAGCATCAGCAAGAACTTTTGGCTGAACAATTAATTGATTTGGAGCACCGTCTTTATTGTATGCAGCCTGAAAAAATATTAATATTTGTAATAAATTTATACATAAATAATTTCTGAAAAATAAATATATTACAGCAAAAATGAAAATAAAATCGTACTTGAAGAGCTTCGCAATTGAGAATTGGCAAGAGGAATGTCTTGATTACACTATTTTTATACTTTAAAATAATTATTAATGTGGAAGCATTGGATTCCAGGTTTATATGACAAGTTTCTATCAATTTATCCATTATTCCTGGAGTTTTAAAGACACTTATGGCACACTGAATGAAACAAAAAATATATTATTCTACGTAGATACATAAAAATGAAAATAAAATTCAAGAACATATTTTTTACCGTACCCTCATTGATACTTTGCACTTTGATGTATCCTCCTCATCGAGATCACCAAATTTATAATATGTAAAATAATTATCACGAAACGTGAAATCACAATATGCCGAATTCGACATACTGACTGATCGAAACGACAAAGCTCTCTCCTGTGGCTGCACATACATTTCTTCGCCAATTTTTCCAAGAACATGAATAGCTCTTGCTAAAACTAACAAATAAACATTAAAATTTCATAATATTATCCATCACAAAATAATAAAATATACTTTTACATCAATGTATAACCTAATTTATTATTTATATTTCAATCTTACTTTTCACATTTGGACCCGGTATAACACATTTCATTATTTAATGCCTAATGTTATTAAAATGAAATTTTATGTGTATAAACAAATTTAAAAACGGAATGATAAAACTAAATATAAACAATAATACATATAACCTATATTCGCGCCTTAAAACTCAAATATTTCGAGGTTAGGAATCGCTGTGTTATGTATATATATATACATAGTTTTACAATGCACATTCGATATCTCGCAATATCTCGAGAGGAGGAGGTTACTGTCATTATCACTTCCGGTTAAAAGTTTGACATTTATTCCACTACATAAGCTTCAACAATCATAATGTTGTTACTATTATTATTATTATAAGACTTATTATTGCTGTAAAATACCGACAATATTGAAAATTAATTAAGAGAATTAAAATAAAAAAAATATATTCATCATTCAGTCCAACTTCAGGGTGTACAGGAAATATCAATCATGGTGTGCATTGTATATTATTAATATCAAAATTATCAATGAATTTAATTCATATAAAAAAATAACCTCCAATTTTGTTATAGTTTCGATGCAATAATTGTTCGATGATTTAATAATAAAAAAACTTGAAGCAATGAGTGTTATAAATGAAAATTAACAGAGATATAATATTCAATTTCAGCTTGTATTAGTCCTAGGCGATTTACATATTCCACATCGATGCAGTAGTTTACCAAGTAAATTCAAAAAGCTTTTGGTACCTGGAAGAATTCAGCATATACTTTGTACAGGTAATTTATGTACAAAAGAGTCGTATGATTATTTAAAAACACTGGCGAGTGATGTACATGTTGTCAGAGGCGACTTCGATGAGGTAATTTTCATGTAATCTAACCTCAAATAGATAAACGATTTATAATCTTTTTCACTCTTGACCTAAATTTTATGAACTATTAATATTGATATATCAAACGTTTTGTATTTTAGAATTTAAATTATCCAGAGCAAAAAGTCGTGACAGTCGGACAGTTTAGAATTGGTCTAACACATGGTCATCAAGTGGTTCCTTGGGGTGATCCAGAATCATTAGCACTTATACAACGACAACTTGACGTTGATATATTAATATCCGGTCATACACATAAATTTGAAGCGTATGAACATGAAAGTAAATTTTATATTAATCCAGGCTCAGCAACTGGAGCATATCATCCTTTGGATACGTAAATATTCTTCTCACAAATTTATTTATCAATTCACAGGCATTTAATCAATCGATTTTATTATTTATAAATATATTCATAAATTTCAGAAACATCATTCCCTCTTTTGTACTGATGGATATACAAAGCTCAACTGTTGTAACTTATGTATATCAACTCGTCGGTGACGAAGTCAAAGTAGAGAGAATTGAATATAAAAAAAGTTAAAATTCATGACACTAGTGAAATATAACAAACCTATTATTTTAAAATAATACATAATACAAAATAATCCTTCTAATTAAATTATAATAAACTTGAAGGAGCAAAAGTTATAAATATTAATAAACCCTTTTATTAAGGGTGAAAAATAATCATTATGAATTTACAAATATTTACCTAAATATCTACACAATATATATAAATATTATTTTATTTTATAATAATATGTCTTCTGTTTTTATTTTCTTCTTTTCGACAATCATCAATTATCTTGTAAATAAAACAATAATAATAAACAATCACTGAAAAAAGAAACTGACAAATATGTTTAATAATATACACGTCGTGGAGAGTGTCCTCCACTTTTCCTTGTTTACAACTTTACAGATTACAACCGGTTGCAAATTTTCCGGTTCGATGAACAGTTGGAGTACTGATCATGAATGTGCATGCCACGAAGCACGTACACAATTTGCTTGATGTAATACATAATGTTGTTGTTTGTGCGTACGTTGTACGACCCCATTCTCCTCGTCCTGAATTATTGACCAGACATTATACCAATGACGTCTAATGCATTATTAGTAATCAGCAAATTGTTTTTATCATTTAATTTTCATATTATTCCGCAAAATGACTTTCTGGCCAATTTTATTATTGAGTTAGGGGGTCAAGATTAGAAGGGAGACATCAATGCTTTTGTTGAGATAACTATTAAATAGCAATGGTGTAAAATATAATTTTTTTCATATCATCATCGTTTAAATATTTGTAGCGCATCAAAATGTAAATACATGAGCTTACGCCAATGTTATGGCACATGTGCCAATAAAAAAGAGAAATAAATAATAAAAACAGAAAAAAATAATATTTGAAAGGGGAATGTGCGCATGCGTTAAAGATATATTTACAACAGTGGGGGAAAAGCGCCGTGAGTGCATTCAGACAAAAAGGGTAGAGACACGAATTGTTTATATCAGTTTGTTATGAGATTTTCATGGGATATTATCCGTGATATTTTTATTGCATCATAACGCAAAAAAAGTTTTTATATTAATTTTTTAAATACAATAAAAATGGCAACGACTCTCTTACGAAGTGGATTGAGATCAGTGATTTCAAAAATGGAAAAAAGAGTTTCTCCAACTATCAACAATGCGCTATTTGTTGATCATCACATTTCTCCTGCGGTGTCGCATAAATATCAAGTAAAATAATTATTTATTATCACGATAATTAAATATATCAGCTTATTTATTTTTTACTAACAATTATCATTAAAATTTAAATATTTTTTTCCCTTTTATAATAAATCCATTTTAGAAATATTTTGAATGTGCATTATATTTATTTTAATGCATTCACCCATGTGAATTTATCAAATGGTTTCATTGTGTCCTTGAGACTGTTGCGATGGGTTGACTTGAAGGAAAAAAAAATAATAAACCGTGTCGACGCAGTCGAATAATGAAGACAACACTCCAGAATTTAACCGGATGGAGAAAAAAAAAATTTGAAATTCATTATGTTTGAACAAAAGCAATTTATATTCAAGGCACTCGATCAAATGTTTTTGATCCAAAAGATTTTGTCTATACTCAATGAAAATATAGCGATATCAATTATATATGTACATTTAAGATTCCCTTTTATTCCTTTTGACCATGAGACCATCCGGTTTTGGTTGATGTTGACACACTGTAAGTCCCACTATCATCCAAACACAAAATATATTTATAAATATAAAAAATATTGTAATGTCATTACGTTCATTGATTAATGAATTCATTCCAAATTTATTATTCAATCTCAATCATACGTTGCTTTATCATTAATAAAGATCAATAATAAAATATAAACCGAATTTGTTTATATAATATTTATAAATATAAAAAGAAAGTATTCACAGAAGTCTCTGCGGGTGAATGACCTAAAATGAACTTCGTCTAGGAGAAAAACAACTATTATAGAGATTGTAAACACCATGTAATATCTAATACTTATTACCTATAGTCTGCCAATGTCTTTCTAATTTGTACTAAGAATGTAGTTATAATAATTAAAAATACAGTCAAATTGACAATGTTTTTTTATAAGATTTCTTATGCTAATAAAGACAGTCTGGTCATAGATCAATCGTATGAGTCAAATCAATGTTAAGCCACAATATTCTATATAAATAATATTTTTCAATTTTTTTTTTTATTGTTTGCAGTTATCGCCAGTAATGAGGGCAATGTCTAGCAATAAAAGAAATGTGCATTATACAAAAGTTTCAACCTCAATTGATGAGGAAAGCGACAGCGACAGTGATTCTGATGGCGAACGAGACAGAGTAAGTTTTTTCTGTAATTAATTATAAAAAATAAACTAATTATCTTCTCCTTTGTCATACATTTTTTCTTTTATACTATACATATAATCTCAAAGATTTATTCAACACGTTCCAGCATTTATTTATTTTTTTTTATGTACGCATGTATGTTATATTTGGATTTTGAATATAATCAAAAGATTTAATCAGCTACTGACATTTTCGGTAAAGGTACGCGTACGAGTGTATAATGTTGTTGACCTTCAAGATCATTTTCGTGAGGTGTATATATTTTTTCAATGTTGCAATCAAATTTTTAATGAAGTAAATAAAATATTGTGGAGGGGAAAAATTATTGTTATTCATTTGAAATTAAAGGTTTCGAAGAAAAAAAATTTTGTCAGTCTGATAAAAAACTAAAGGTTATCATGTGTGTATGGGTGGGCGGACGATGTATGTTTATCGGCCTTCACCCAAATTTAATTTCACACTTACAACCACGAGGGCAGAATATTCATTATGAATGTAAATATGTTAATATTGTTCGAATGATAGTAATACTAATGTAAATTAATTCTTTTATTTTTATTAATAATTTCTGATATAAATTATCATAGTAATAGTTAGAGTATTTTAATATACTATTTTCGATTTCTGATATAATAAGTATATTATAATTTATGATTTTTAATTATTACAGGGAGAGTCGCCTTTCTGGAGACAAAAAATGCGAACACTTCACAGTCACTTAGACGTTAATAAAGATGGTGTTATTAGCTATGATGATTTTATGCTTCTTGCTGAAAGATTTGCCAACTTGGGTCATTTAACACCAGAAGCAAAGGAAGAATTTCAAAAAGTTCTAAGCGTTAGTATATTTAAAACTCACAATCTAATTATTAATTTATTCCTACAAATTATGCGGGATGTTATGCTTTTATTTATTCTGATTATTTTATGTTTATCTTGCAGGACATGTGGGAAGAACAATGGGGAGAAATTAGTCCATATAATCTTGTTGGTGTTGAGAAATATCTCGAGGAAATGCACCACGTACTCAATGATTCATCACTGAAGAGAAAGTGTCATCACTTCTTACCTTTTCTCTTTAAAGTAATTTGCATTTCTCCATTATTAATATTAATTTGCAATTCAATATTCATATTTATGCAGACCTATAAATTATGATTTTTTTTGCGTTTTATTTTTAGGCTGTAGATAAAGATGGTGATGGAGAGATATCAGTAGAAGAGTTTAAATTATTTTTCAAGTGTCTCGATATTAATAATGATGTAAGTATTTTCTTTCATTTTCATTTTAATTATAAAATTGGAAAGAATTGTTATTTATGGATGTTTTATTATTAAAATTTAGCATGCTGTAATATCATTCACGTTTATTGACGTTAATGAGGACGGAAAGATCACACAAGATGAATTTGTAACACTGGGCCGAGATTTTTTCCTCTCTGAAGATCATACAAGACCCAGTAAACACTTTTGGGGTCCGCTTGAAGACTGAATTATAATGGAATTGCGAAACTGAATAAAAAAAAATTGTGATATATATCAAAGCACATTCGTACTAACATTAACATAATCTTTGTCTTTTTTTAGCTCATATTGCATTATATATTTTTAATTTTATATCATCAATAAAATTCCGAAAAGTAATTTTTAATTTAGTAATAATGATAATTTTACAAATTTATACGCTAAGATTTATACAAAAAATCCCACAGAATATTGTATTACGTAATAAATACTTTTATAATCTATTCTCATTCTTTTTAATCTTATTTTTATTAAATTTTCATTAGAATTTGAATAATTCACAAAACTTATTTCCTTGATTTTCGTAATGAAAATCCTTCGCCTGTAAAAGCCTTGAATTCATCGGCATTTTTTTCCTATAGAAAAGAAAAAAAATTTATTTAATATATAGATAAATTCATAATGGAATAAAAGAAAAGTATAATTTATTTGTTTAAATCAAATAGTTATATTCGATTACTCACTTCTTTATTTTTAATAGGTTTCATATTTCGCAAAAATTTAAGCGATCCAATATTATACTCATAATCAGGAATACCACGAACATAAACAGGTTTGGATAATTGTGTATCAGAGGAACTTGAATCTTTTCTTTTTTTTCCATCCAAACGATTACCCTGTCCTTTAAAGGCTATAAATCCTGTTGATTCTGGCATCATATTACTAGGATCAATCTCTTGCTCTTCTTTTTTTTCGATTCTTTCTGGTTCTTTGTAACCAACAGGCGGGGCAAATTCTACATTCATATCGCATTCAATAATAGAAACTGCGGGTCCTGGCTTTGTTTCCAATACACACATTTCATAAATTCGTTGATTATATTGAATTGCGATAATATCACCAGTGGTTAAACATGCAAAACTTCTCAAGCCATTTTCAAGCACTGCTTTTGGATTCGTGATATCAAGAAAGTCTTCAGATTGAGGTTGAAAACGTGAAAATGTTGCAACTGGCAGAGATACACTCTCGATATTTATTATTTCACTTTCCTCCAAAAGTAAATTATGCATCATCTGTAAAAAGAAAAAAAAGGGATGTTTATAAAAATTCTTCCTGACATTAAATAATTTTATTCAATCGAAAAAAACTCCATACATACCCAGTATGGAAGATAAACTTTCCCTTCATCAGCAACAAATTCCAAAACTCCACAATGTGTTTCTCGCTTTGTTTTTTTATTCGTGAGTTTAAATAACATTGGATAAACAATATTTAAACGTGTAAGTTGCTCTAGAGCTGAGGGTGGCATGATAACTAAAACAAATATGTACAATAATTAATGAAATAAAAATCATTACTTCTGTGATATCGAATAAATAAATATATATTTTGTCTAAGAAAACACTTCTTGCATTACTTTTTCCTCCTCTTTCAACATCTTGTCTTTCATTTCCAGGAAACATAGATACCGAGAAACATTTGTATTGTGTATTAAATGGCCTTGGTATTTCGGGAAACATATTAAACGAAAACTGGAAAAATAATTTAACATTTATGTTTGTGTATCATAACCTCAAATTTATTCTTATGTATAATTATTATGATTTTTCGAACACTCACCATTGTGAAATTATTTGTAATTGAATGATTAATATATAAGAATTTATTATTTTATATAAATATTATGGAATCCCTGAAATGTGAAAATAAAATTGTATTTTGACAATCGTTCCCTAACCGTTAATATGTCAGTGATAAAGCAACTATTTCTATTTTCATGCGCGCCCTCTATATAAAAAAAAAATAATTCAAATTCACAATAAAATTATAAAACACAATTTTTTTTTTATTTAAATTTATTTAAAAGTTTCATCATACTTAAAACTAATTCATATGTACAAATATTTACAAACGTTTGTGAACAAACTTCCTATTTACAATGTTTTTTACTTTTCTTTGAACTTTTTTTGTCTTTCTTTCGGTGATTTGATTCTGTGCGTCTATGTTTAGTATTACGATGTTTATGCGACTTCTTTTTTGATTTTCGTTTGCGTTTTTTTCTTCGTTCATCTTCAGATTCATCGGAGCTGGTTGACGATGAACTACTTGATGAGCTTGATGAACTGCTCGATGAGCTTGATGAAGAGCTTGAAGATTCAGCTTCTGTTGGAATTACTGGCGGCGGTGGAACAGGTTTTGGTCGTGATTTTAAATGCTCACGTAAATCATCAGTGAGACCACCCAGTCCAATAGACGTGAAGAAATTAATAGCGAATCTCGTTTTCTTTGGATCGTCTCTGGGAAACAAACCATCGAACGCTTCTTGCAACGTTGAATCTTTAACACGAGCATTTAGTTTTGCTAATCCCATGTACTCTGATAATTCTTGGAATAAAATTTTTATGAATATTCGACTAGAGCTTGTGGTGTCTTCTTCGTTTAATTTGATGTTAGATAAAACACCCCATGATATTGAATCAGTGAATAATAAATGTGCAAAGAATTTAGACACATTACGTAATTTATTCATATCTAACCGATGAATTGTGTCATATGAATCTTTGAAAATTTGCTCAAATGGTGTTATATAAATTTTATTGATCGCGCAAAAGCGTCCAGCGAGTAGTCCAAAAAATTTTTCATACGTTCGCATTTCTGCGCAACAATCTAAAAACATGTGGCATAATTCAATTTCTTGTCCTGGTTTCAATTGCATTTTCATTAATTTATGTGCACATTCTTCAAAATCTAATGACGAATGAATTGTTAAATAGATGGTTCGTCTTAAAGCAGTCAAATTTGTTTCAGTACTATCAACAATTACTCCAGATTTTTCTGTATTTTCTTCATTTTCATCACTACTCGCATCATCCGAATCACCGTTATCGTCTTCGTCGTCACCTTCAGAGCTGTCATCCGTGTTCAAGATAGTTTTCATTAATTCTGTATATTTTTCTTCATTTTCGACATATTTATCGTCAAATTTGAAGACATTTAATATGTCTTGTGAGTCTGAAGCTTCGTCCAAAGTAATTAAATGTGTAATCTGATCATCTTCTTCAACAAGATCGAGCTCCTCGGGAATAGCCTCATGATCCTTGAATCCATCTTTTCGTATCTGGAACATAACTTCAATCATATACTGCACCCGTTTATCTAATTGTCCCTCATGCAATATATGTCGAAGCATTTCAAAAATGGCTTCCATTCCTTTTCTTGATACTTCAGCCAATTTCATTCCACATTCTTTTAAAAATGCTATTGCCACTTCTACCGAATCATCAGTTGGAGTTTCTACTAGAAGTGTCAACAGCTCAAGCGCCAAGATTTCATGAGCTACACGTTGATTAACAAGATGGGCAATAAATGTCCCTGATGAAATACAGAGTGGCTTATCATTTCGTTTGAATCCACGTTTAAACTGAATTACTAATCTTTTTAATAATAATTCTCCGATGTTTGGAAATTTAGCATTTATCACGGCAGTCAAGGCAGCGTAAACAGGTGTAAATGTTGGCGAAGCAGCTTGAGCTTGAATAATTGATCTTGTTAATAATCCTCTGCCTCTAACAATGTTCTCGCGTAAAATCTCCCTTGTAATTATTCCAATATTACTAGTATTAATTTTATTTATGTAGCCGTGAATCGACTTCTTGAGTGCTTCCCAAGCTATTCTTTGATAGGAAGCTGAACTTTTATCCGTGATCTCAGCTTGCATCAGCTTCAACTTTGCTGGTGGTATATAAGCACCACCAGTTCTCGATGTTAACATATCGACAGATTTTTTATGCATTTTATGTTTTATATTATAAATAGTAATTTAATTTAACAATATATTAGCATAAAAGAGCTTTATAGCACGTGCACATTAACGGACAAGTTGGTTATCTTTTAGTCTTTTAATTTATCAATTAAAAATTCTTATGGACTGCACGTTAATTATTTTATAATATACACGCACTTCTTTATTTATTTTTATAGTTTTATAATATAATTTTCGTGTATTCACAAATAGTAAATTATTCACTAAGAGCCATTTAATTGTAGGTTATACTACTTCCAAAAGCCAAGCGCAAATGTGCATAAAACGTTTCATGTACGTAATATATGAAATATGAATTACGAATAGCCAACTGCCAATGGCGTCAGTACCAACGGTATAAAACTCACCGTTCAACGTGAGCGCTGCAGGTGTAGAAATCTAGAACTAATATATTGATATAGTGCGAACACTGCTACTCTACTTACTATACACATACTGTTTGAATATAATTTCGATTTTTAGCGTACAAATACTAAAATTATCATGAAAGAATTGAGTGATGTTTTTCAATAAAATAGGTAATTTTTCAGTTGTATCATGAAAAGCATTGGAGATGCTTAAAATTAAATACTCAATAAATATTCCTAACATATCTATTAATTCCAATGAAATATAAAAAAATTACAAGTTCAAATTTCGTCAATTGCAATTGTTATGCGCCAACTTCATGTATAACATCAGAAGTAAAGGCTATGTTCAAATAGTTAAAACAATTATTCTCTACATATACATATAACTACAAAATATATAAAGGTTATGTCCACAAATATACCTATATATCATGTATTATTCACTCTATACTCTATGACGTGTCATGGCAGTAATTTCAGTGCGATACGTATGATATATGAAGTGATATGTCGATTGCGCCACACCGTTTTTCTCCATTTCTGACGAAAATACGTTTGTACAATCCATAAAAATTACGCATGTAGCGACAAATTTACATATTAAATATCATTACGTAGTCTATAACAACATTTATAAGCTATAAGCCGTTAAATAATTTTCTTTCTTGAACACCTAAACAATAATATACAATGGTGTCCACGATGTTATTTCATTTAATTTGCGCTTTGTGCGTAATTAATTCAGCTTGGGCATTTTATTTACCCGGTTTGGCACCAGTTAATTTTTGCAAAGCCGGAAAAACTACTGAAACATGTAATGTAAGTATATCATACAGCTATTAATTATAATATTTCAGATGATAACAGTATAAATAAATTTTTATACATCACTCGATGAAGAAAATAAAATGTTAACCAACATTTTACGATATCCTTCACAAATAATTATTAATCATTGTTGTAATTTTAATTACCATTCGTTTTATGTTTTAATAATTTAATAGACATTTGTAATTATAATAATAATTTATATGACTTCATGAACATTTTTATTTGCAGTCGAATGTTAAATTATATGTGAATAGATTGAACACTGAAGAGTCTGTTATTCCGTATGAATATTCATAGTGAGTATTTATCAAAAGAATTAATCAAAGATAAAAATTAATCGTTTATAATATGCTTTATATGGATTACAATTAATATATTTCTTTTTTTAGCTTTGATTTTTGTCAAAGTCAAAAGTCAGATACTGAATCGCCCGTGGAGAACTTGGGACAAATTGTATTAGGCGAAAGAATAAGATCATCGCCGTATAATTTGGAATTTATGAAAAATGTTACTTGTGAAAAAGTCTGCACAAAAACTTATACAGGTGGCGATGAAGCGTCTGAAAACCGATTGGATATTTTAAGACACGGAATAGCATTGACATATCATCATCACTGGATTGTCGGTGAGGAAAATGAAATATGTTATTTATTTATTTCAATAATATATTACTGTTAATAGTTTAATTATACTTAGATGTTATTTGTTCGTTTATTTTTATATTTTAGATAATATGCCGGTTACGTGTTGCTGGCAATTGGATGAAGAAAGTGATCGGCAAGTTTGTAGCACTGGATTTCCTATGGGATGTTTTAAACATCCCAGTCGAACATCACAAGATGATTGTAGCTTGATTGTAAGTAATTTTGATGACAAGATAAAAAAGAGGAAATCAATTATTGATATGGATTTATTAATTTTTTTCAGCCGGAACACAAACCTAATACATACTATTTATTCAATCACGTTGACTTAACAATAACATATCACAGTGGTGAAAATAAAGATTGGGGCACAGAGATTGGCGAAAATGGAGGACGTATTATTTCAATAAAAGTTGTTCCACAAAGTATTAAACACACTTCGGAACCATTGAATTGTGCATCGAATATGAGAATGGAAATACCATCGAATAAACTTCCTCAAGGGCACAAATTAGATATTACATACACGTATAGTGTAAGATATATAAGAAATAATACTATCGAATGGTCATCACGATGGGATTATATTTTGGATTCGATGCAACATACAAATATTCAATGGTTTAGCATTCTTAATTCTCTAATTATTGTTTTATTTTTATCGGGAATGGTCGCAATGATTATGTTGCGTACACTGCACAAAGACATTGCACGATATAATCAGGTAAATGTAACAAAAATTGTTAGAATTTAATCCTCCTCACACGCAATTATTTTTTTCTTTTTCTTTCGTCTATTCAACTATTTCATTTTTTTTTTTTAATCTCAATTTAGTTTCATTTAATTCTCTTCTATATTCAAATTTGCAATTATATAATTTTCTCATTGGAATTATTCGGTTATACAGTATTGGGTTGATACTTTTGTTGTTGAAACGTTTTATTATTTTTTTTTTGTTTTGTTTTCAAACCATGATGCCCCTCCACATGTCTGTGTTGCCATAACGCACAGGCTTACTTTCAGATTGAATCTGGTGAGGATGCACAAGAAGAGTTTGGATGGAAATTAGTTCATGGCGATGTATTTCGACCACCGAGAAAAGGAATGTTACTATCAGTTTTTCTTGGATCAGGCATACAAGTTTTGTTCATGTCTTTAGTTACATTAGGTATAAAAATTTATATAGAAAAAAATTATTTAAACCATGGAATTTTACATAATTATTTATTAATATGCATAATATCAACTGTATATTTTGTTTAATCGATAGCATTGGCATGTTTGGGTTTCCTTTCGCCTGCCAATCGTGGCGCCTTGATGAAATGTACACTGATTATGTATGTATGTTTGGGAACACCGGCCGGCTACGTTTCTGCAAGAATATACAAGAGTTTTGGCGGTGAAAAATGGAAGTCAAATGTATTATTAACAGCCATGTTAATTCCTGGGTATAAAATGATTTTTTAAATTAATTATAACCGTAGTTGATAATTTATTATCAAGAATGTTAATTATAAACTTGTTTTATTTTTTTTTTTTCCTATATTCTAGGATTGTGTTCAGTTTATTTTTCATCATGAATCTCATTTTATGGAGTAAATCAAGTTCTGCAGCAGTGCCATTCAGCATTCTCGTTGCACTTTTAGCATTGTGGTTTGGTGTTTCTGTTCCGTTGTCATTTATCGGTGCATCTTTTGGATTCAGAAAACGAGTAAGTGTGATTTATTCTTTTTTCAATTATTGATTAATTGCTACAATGGAATTTTATTCATTTATTATAATTAAATTTCAGTCACTTGAACATCCCGTCAGGACCAATCAAATACCGCGACAAATTCCGGAACAAAGTTTTTACACACAAGCAATCCCTGGTGTAATTATGGGCGGTGTTTTGCCATTTGGATGTATATTCATTCAATTATTCTTCATTTTAAATTCAATTTGGTCAAGCTCAATGTATTATATGTTTGGATTTTTATTTTTGGTATTTTTAATCCTAATAATTACGTGCTCAGAAACTACAATTCTTCTATGTTACTTCCATCTTTGTGCCGAGGTAAATGAAAATCAATTCAATATAATATTATGTTAATTGCATTTCCACAATATGAATAATCGTTTTATTTATTTATTTTTTTTTTTTCAGGATTATCATTGGTGGTGGCGCAGCTTTCTCACATCAGGATTCACTGCATTTTATCTTCTTGTTTATTGCACACATTATTTCTTCAAAAAACTCAATATTGAAGATGCGGCTTCAATATTTTTGTATTTTGGATATACATTAATAATTGTATTTTTATTCTTCCTCTTAACTGGTGAGTAAATCAATTAATTGATTCATAATATTAATTATTTTTAACATAAAAAAATTAAAATTAATTAAATATATTAATTTTTGTTGTATCCAGGTTCGATTGGGTTCTTCGCTTGTTTCTGGTTTGTCAGAAAAATTTACAGTGTAGTTAAAGTCGACTGAATTTATTAATTTATCGATATGTTTGATCAGTGATAAGAATAATAGTCATATGAATGGATAAATTAAAAAATAATAAGCCCCCTTTATAAACACATTTATTTGTTAATGGTGCGATTTTATTGAAAGTGTCGATATCAACTTGAAGATTTATTGTAAACAAATAATAATTACTTTATATGATAAGTTTAAATTATATTTATTTCTCATCAAAAATTCAAGAACATAATGAACAAGTCAATAAATATTTTTTCATTAGTGTAAATTTATTACTTCAATACGATATCGACTCAGAATAATGCACAAATTTAATTATTTGTGATATGTATGAACGCGAAAATGGATCGTGACTTAAAAGAAAAAACAAAGAAAAACAAATCGTTTACCTTATCGTAATTATTTTCCATTTGAATGAATAAAAGGTTTATCTAGAATTAGAATATATCTATTAATAATAAATTTGTGTGAATCGGATAAATAATTTAAGCCGAATATTTTCCCAAATATATATCTTGTTTTTCTTTTGTTGCTTTGTTTTCAATTGTAATTAACGTGACTATGTAAAAAAGAAAAATTTACTTATAGTCGAAATGCACATTGGATATTTCATGAATTTTTGTAAAATAATTTATCTCAAATGGATGAATTAAACGTGTTAATAATATAAATAATAAAACGAAAGCCATTCATTAATTTATTTCATAGTTTTTTTACGTTTATTAATTAATAATCTTTATAATTAAATTAATATCCAAGAAAATGAGACAATATATTTTATTTACAGCAGGTTTTTTTCGAATGTGGGACAAGTTACTTTTGTATTATAGTTGACTATTTTCCGCTCATTTTCATACTAGTATGTTCTGTAACTAGTATTACATGATTGGAGTATACTTTTTATACGACAGTCTTCGAAAGTCAAGTGGTACAAAAAGACGAAACAAATATACATTAACTAATTAATACTAAGTCGTAGTATAAATCTCGTACATAATTCCACTTTCTTTTCTTTTGTTTTTTTTTCCCATAAAAATCATTACAACTGGTCAAAACTGAATAAAATGATAAATATTTCCTGCTATTATTGAATATTAATTCAAGCTCCTGCTGTTTAATTATTTTGCTTAGCATTGTGTTTTCATCGAAAAGTTATTATTATTTTATTAAAGGAAGAATGACTTTACAATAGTCTGTGAATCTGTTTTTTTTTAACTTTTAATTTTTCGATGGTTTTTTTTCACCTTACAATTGCTTAATTTCTTTAACTATATGAATTTATTAAAGAGAAAGAAATGAAAATTCTATCGCGTGTACTTCACATTTCAATGTCACTACATGTACTTAGAACAAACTCACTATTGAATGTAAATGTCTCAAGCATTGTTTTTGTCAATTTATTATTATTTTTTTTATCTCGTTTTTATCTTATTTATTAATAATCCCACGTTGTGTATGCCGGTGTGTGTTTACGATTAATTATCTGCCACAATCAAAACCACTTCTCATCCGCATACCACTGCGGATATAATAGAATCACATTAACACGCCCAAATGTGAGGACGTATTGTGGACGACCTGTAAGAAGCATGTTTTAATGCTATGAAAATCAGGATGGGAATCAGGGAAAAATTGATGAGCCAAGGAAAAATTAATTGTCTGCATGCATATAAATTCAATTTTTTTTCTGCCCCTATTTTTATAATTCAAGAAAAAAAATTATCCCTGCATAAATTCGTTTAATAACGAAAAGTAAATTATTGTTGAAGATTTATCATTTATATTGCACGGACTTTCTATAACTCTCTTATTTTTTATCTGTTAGATAAAACTGACTTGAAATGAGCAAAAGATACTTTTTGAATACTGTAAAATACAGTTTCTTATATAAAGGGGGAAAAAAAAACAAATTAAACTGTTAAATCTAGGAGACATAGTCAATTTTCAATGCATGTTTTTTTTTAAATTACCGGGTATTTTCAATGAATTTGCACAAAAAAAAAAGTAGAAAAAAAAAGAACTTTTGCATATACACGCGCGTGAAATCCTCAAATTCATTGTAATAAACGGAAGCAAATAAATTTCGAAAACGAATGAGAAGCAGAGAAAAACAAATGAAGAAAAAAAAAACAATGACACAAAGGATGGGTATATTTATTTTCGGGGACTTCGCCGACGACGTCCATCGCGATTTCTTTCAGCGCGCCTCATCTCTTCCAGTCGCCGAGCATGCTCAGCCATATGTTGTCGGCGCATCTCTTCCTTCACGACAATCTGCAAATGCACGCGACAATCATTGACAATTGCAATGACACTGTTCATTTTTTTCTGCTTCTCAATGAATTGTTTATACCTGTTCATTTGTAAGTGGCAACCAATATATACAGGGCGTAGCCTTTGTCTTCCTGAAAAGATCATCGAGAAGTTTGGCTGGCGGTGGTTCGTCCTCTTTTTTCTTGAATTTCCTCGCTGGCGCTGGAAGATGTGAGTCTAATCCTGGACTTCGACTTCTTTGTCGCCTCTTCTTATCAAGATCTTTTTTCTCACGTTCTTTATCTTTCATCATGTGTTCATTGGTCAATAGCCCTTCCTCTTTGCCCAAATCCCATTCTCGCACAACTGTCACCTGCATCAAATATCACACAATAATCATCAATAAACAAAATATATTCTAGTTGTAAAGAAAAAAAAATCAGCATAACAAATTATTTGCCTTTGTCGTTGCGTTTGATTTATCATCTCTTCCCCATTCTTGTTGCCAAGCATCTGATGATTCTGTTAAATCTGCTTTTCGAATTGTTGTTTGATCCTTAGATGATTCTCTCGCTTGATCCATTTCATCTTTGGAAGCGTATTCCACACAAAGTTTCTTTGGATTAGATGGCGGCCACGATATTCCGTGAAGTGCTTGTCGCGTTTCAAAAGCTTGATCTTCATTTAAATACTGAAAATAAAGATCAAAAATATTATAAAAATCGTAACTTTTATATTATAAATATTCAATTTTTATTTTGCATTGAATAATGTACCTCTACGAAACATTTCGATTTAATTCTGTCCATCCAAAAGCCATTATCGACAATAGCACCTGTGCGAGATAAAAGTTCTTTGATTTGGTTCAATGTGAATGGACGAACTAAATTTTTAATCAGAAGTATATTCGTCGGTTGCGATGGCGGTGGACTTGGCGACTTTGCTTGTGGTAGATCCTTCACAATAGATATTTTTCGTCGTGTAGCTGAAAATAAACAGACACGATAATGAAGAAAATAATAATAAAAATAATAATTTATGAATAACGGTAAAGTTTTCAAAATTATATTTAATGCATACCTATATGATTGTCATTCTTGACATTATCAAGTTTTGCTGGATCAATGTCTTCCTTTGACCTTTCGACAGGTCTATCAATGGAACCATAACGCTTTTCCCGGTCCCTGCGACGATTACGCTCCTCATCGTCATCTTTGGAGAGTCTTACTTCGCTGATGGGCAATGGTTTTGCGCCTGGCACCAAGGTCTATAAAAAGAAGAAAAATCCAACAAAATATTATATAAATTATTTAAATTGGAGAATATCGAGCGAAAATACTTTATTGTTAATATATTGCTTACCTTGAGGAAATCTGTTGAGATTGAAAATGTTGGTGTTGTATCAGTATTAATAGGTGTACCCCATCGACGCCTCTTTGGAATGATATTAGGTTCTACTTGATCTCCACTCACATGGTTCTCCTAGAATGAAAAAAAAAAATAAAAGTTAAATGTTGAATTGATTCGAATAAATAAATAATTAACATTAGTACATACTTTATTTTGAGTTGTAGAATTGTTTAGATCGGCATTGTCTTTCTTCGCGTCTAATCCATCAACTGATACTCGTGAAACACTGTAATAAAAATAAAATCAATTAAAAAATGTCAATTTCATTCTTTTCTTTGTCCAAAATAGATTTTCCTATCGCCTTACAATGTTCTCTTTAAATTAACCTTAACAGGTTTGCTAACTTGCGATGGCACTACTGAAGCAGCCACAATATGATCAATCTTCTCCGTCATAGTAATAATTTTTGTTTTATCTTTTTTCTCTTGATTATCTGACATATCAATTGCACTACTATCATTTGGTGGCGAAGATGTTAATGTCTCTAATTTCATCGAGTTTTCAGTCACCTCAACAGTTTCTTCTTCAACTGGTGACTTCTCCGGCTCACGTTCAGGCTCTTCAATTTTATTTTCAATCCTCGATGGCTCGTCGTCCGAGTCACCAGATTCTGAATTCGACGAGTCTCGATATTTGTCTCTGTGCTTTCGTCGACTTGCTCTCACTGGAGCACGCGTTGTTTGCTTAACATTCTCACTCGACTCTTCATCATCATTAGAATTATCCGAGAACGCCAAACGTTCAACTATAGGTTTTTTTTTCTCTTCCTCATCATCGCTACTCGTCGTATCTTTTTGTATTGTCACATTTTCTTCTTTCTCTTCTACTTTTAATTCCACCGTTTCTTCTACAATTGCAATTGATTTTGAATCTGGTTGAGGCCCTGGTGCCGATTCAGTTTTTGGTTCTAATTCATGTTCTATTTTCGGCACCATTTCTACCTCAAGCTTTATTGCCTGAACGTCCGTTTCCTCCTTCACTTGAATTACCTGAGCCTCTGTTATTATTTTGTCATCCTTATTTTCTGCAATTGTTTCCTCGGTATCCTGTTGTTCTCCATTAGCATCGACATCGGATGCCTCCACGATCGTCTCAGCAATTGTATCCAACACAGTGGGCTGTTTGTTATCAACGTTTGTAGTAGCAGTACAATTCGTTGTCTTAATCGTGTCATCATGTCGATCTATGTTTGGTTTATCGTCAGACAAGTCGGCTGAAGCGTTTTCGGGCGGGGACTCCTTGTTATCACTTACCTCTTCGCCAGAGTCCCGACCTGGAATTGTGGATGAGGGATTATCTGCTGGTTCATTACCAGCAAGCATCGTTAATGACGTTGCTGGTCTCTCATCAGCAGAGTCAGCCTCTTCCGCAACACCACTCTCGCCGCTATCCTGCCACATGCTTGTTCTTTTCCTGCTTAATGATACATCTGACGTTTCTGACAGATTACGTTGTCGACATAATTTGAGTTTGGGTATTTCACCGGGTGAAGCATCGGCGCGCGCTGCCTTCCACACTGATCCACTGTCCCCGACGACATCTTGTTGATCGGTTATTATTTCTGTTGATGACACTTTTGTTTCTGGTTCATCAACGGCGCTATCGGTTTCTTTATTATGTAGTCGCGTCTGTGATTTATACAATGTATCCTTTTCAGTTGTCTCTAATCCATCAGCATCATTGCTATTAGATCGCTCTGGTGATGTTGATGGTGATTTTTTAGCACGTCTGCGTGTTGATTTTCGAGTTGGTTTTTCAACCTTTTTCTCTGGTGATGCTTTAGCTTTATTCCTCTCACTTTTACGCCTCATGCCTGGAAATTTAATGAATTTAATTGAATCAAACTCTCCATGTATGAAGATTAATTTATAACCAATTTGACAATCAAATATATTGCTTAATGAATTCAATGATTTATTTTTTATTATTCACTTAAATTATTCGATTCTGACGACAAGCGATAATGATATAGTGGATAATATAATCACAATCTCATACATATATACATATATATTACATATCAATATAATTTAGGTTAGTTGCACAAAATCGAGCCGCTAACTATTATAATTCGTGTTTGAAAAAGCTACGCATAACGTTGTTGTATGCGGCAATTCGTAGATTACCCAGAAAAATATTTTGATTTATATGAATAAATCATGAAATTTAACTTACTTATCGTGATTATTTGATATTAGGCAATGAGTTTAGTGAATATTATTTGCTCTTGTAAATATTTTATTGTATTATAATTCACTGTAAAGACGCTATTTTAACAATCGTTTTCGATTTACCATTCTCCCTTTTTCATCAAACATAAACTATGATGACTGTATAAGAAAAGAGTATGACTTATGAGAAATATTAATTAAGTACGCTGATGTGCCACTCAGCGCGAATGGCGCTGAGGGGCCAAAAGTGTCATGGCTGGCTTATTCTAGCCAAACAATATTTTAAATGAAAATTTATGAGTATGAAAAAATAGAATATGGAGCGAAGATAAAAAAATATTTTCTTAAGTAACAACGAAAAATTTAATCAATTATATTTGATAAAAGACTACAAAAATTTTGTAATTTTATTGAATGTACATTACTCAAAATATATATAATCTAAGATATAAATTCAATCATCAAGATTATTTGGAAAATGAAAGAAGAAAAAAAAAGATAATAAAATACAATGAAACGCATATTCAATTAATTAAATACATATGATTATCACTTTGATTATCGCTTAAAATTATAAAGGTTATTATCAGAAAATACCTTGTTTGGAGAAATACAGCGACGAAAGTATTTTATAAATAATTCCGAAAAAAAAAAACAAGAAAATATTACATAGTATGATTTTTCATCAGAATAATAAAACCTGAGAAAAATACAAGATAAATATATGTACAGAAGGACTGTGACACAGATGATGAACCTGATTTATTATTGTATTTTTGTTTTCCAGGTTGACTGACACATAAATCTTCACAATCCTCGCCTTCACAAATGTCACAGAGATTCGTTACTCGTGGCTCATAAAATACTCTTGCTCTACGCGCTGAAATATAAAATAATAAACATAAATAAAACATAAAATTTCCCCTCATTTAATATTTTTCATTCAACTATACTTACACGAATCATAGTAATCATATATGGATACTGGTACAGGCTTTTGTTCCGCTACTTTATGAGTTCTATATGCAGAAACAGTTGGACAATATTCTTTTCTCACCATTTTATCAAAATACAACACTACCATTGTGTCACCATTTTTTGTTTCAACGCGTTTTACATTCTGTGACACTTCTAAACTCGGAAGTGAATCTTTATCAACTGTAAAACCCGATGGAAGATTCACTTCCATAACTGCCATGTTGCTCTCATTCGCTTCTCTGGTTGGTACAAATCCTGAGCAAATTGAAAGTTGCAAATGATTTTCATTAGAATTTCTATCAACTTGAGGATCTAAAGTAAACAATGGCCAAGCACCAGTAACATTAACATTGTAATGAGATGACGCTTGAATAAGAGCGAAACCACTGCCAGTCGCTGTGACATTAACGATGCGTGTTTTTCTCGGAAGAATATGCTTTTGTAAAATCATTGCATTAGCTGCATTAATATTCATTTGACTTTGTCCACCGCCTTCATATGTAATTGTTATAGCCATATTATTACTCTTTGTTGATAATTTCTCAGCGAGTTTAGATAACGCATAAAGGCCAACAACAGTATCCTGAGTTGAAGAAAACCCGCCTTCAGGATTTCTTTGTTTCACCATCCACTTCATCACGGCAATAGAATCCGCCACAAGATTACGTCTTAGATAAGTTAAAAGCGTATACGATGTCATTTCAACGTCCACAGAACGTGGTAAAGCATCATACCATGGATTTTTATCATCTTTCGGAATGGGTTTACTCCACCACTTCATGTCTTCCTTTGTCATGGCCTTAGACTCCAATAAATTAAATGCCGCGTCTTCATACGGATGTAGAGCAAAATTAAGTACATAAGTGCACAAACTCAATGCATAAATGTCATCTAATCCATCCATATTTCTTACAATATAATCAACGCCTTTGTTTATTGTATTGCGGTATGTTCCAATGGCATCGGGATTTTCTAAAAATGCAGTGAGGGTAAAAGCCGTTAGGGCCAGGCCTTTTGCAGCACCACCTTGCATGTCACGATGACTGACTTTTCCGACCTCGGGAAAACTCCCATTGGGCGCTTGGACATTTGACAGCCACAACAAAGCTTCATTGATAATTCTATCCTCAACAGTGATGTGTGCCGCAGCATGTTTGAATGATTTTGCAACAAATGCTGTCAACCAAGTGCTACCACTTTCATCTGACATTCCAAAAGCACTAAATGATCCATCCAAATGACGATATGTTAATTCTTGTTGATAACCAATCTCTAAATACCGTATAGCTTTACTTTGAATTGCTTGCGTTAATTGATTTGTATTTTTTAAATAATTTAAGATGACAATATTTGGTACGAGATTCAACATATTTTGTTCACCACAACCAAATGGCATTTTTATTAAATTAGCTAAATTGGGAATACTTGGTCCTAATATATCACCAACCGCTGATATTTCCACATATTCCGATCCAGTAACAATATTCTTTGGAATATCGATGGTAATATTTGTCTTTATATTTCTGACATCTCTTAAATCTAAAAATACTGCTTTATTCCGATACTGGGTTTCTCCCTCAGCCTGCATAAAAAAAAATTGCTCGTTAATTAATTGCTGTCAATATGCGGGTAACTTTTAATCATTGAATAAAAAATTATTAATAGTTCACCTTAACAAGCAATTTATGTTCAACGCTATCTCCTGCTAATTGACTGGTAGCAGTTGCTTTAATGGTAATGTACCCAAGTTCTTTGGGTATAATCATAAACGACACACTTGCTCCTGAATTGGCTTTCACATCAACTTTTTTATTACGAAATAGTTCTTGCTCTAGAAAAATAAAATAATAAAAATATTAATTAATAATTTAAGTTTATTATAGAAATGTATGTGTATAGTTAATTGATCAATTGATTAATGACTTACTCGGTGTATCATGAACCTCATTGGATACTTCAGCAAATTCGAATTGTCCTTCATGCTGTAGTACAACATCGGCAGTAACATCTTTATCCATATAATTAAAAACCACAATAGGTATTGCAACAATTTCACCTCGCATTACAGAATACGGCAAATCAACAGATAGGAAAAATGGCTTGAAGACTTTTAGCTGGAAATAATAAATCACAATTAATAAAATTCTCCAACTGCATTTACAAATTTTTTTTAATAATTTTAACAGACCTTTCTGGGAACATCAATTAATCCCAATCCAAATGTTGAATCAACTGAAAATGCACTCAGAACCCAAGATGTAATTGAGTCCGGAACTTTTCGACGTAGTACAGTTTCACCTTTCAGTCTACATTTCAAATGAAAATGCAGTAAAAAAAAATATTCAAATAAAAAAATGAAATAAATGAAGAAAAGGAAATAAAATAAAAGCAGAGGGAGTCGAACAGTGACTAGAACTTTACAGTGAATGAAATATATATTTAAAATAGCATGCACAATTGAAAAAAAAAATTGAAATAATGATAAAATGAATAAATAAAGGAAGTGAATAATGCTGTAAGAATAAAAAGATGTTTGGCGAATAAATACCCTGAGGAGAAGTTTGTGAAAAGCCAAGTGTTCGAGATGTCATGCATAAGGAAAACACGGGGCTTATTCCATACAGGAGTTGGGATGCGTGAGAATGCATAAGGACCAGCCAATGGCGGTCTTGTCACAAGTCTGTGCGTAACTGGAGGACCAATATCTGGCCTCAATGTTGATGCTCCATGAGCCAAGCCTCGTATTCTACCTTCCAAATATCCTGGCTGTCCTGTAATCCAATTCTATAGAGAATCTTTCTCATATTCTATATCATATAAAGGACATAATAATTCATGTTTGAAATTATTTTAATTTACAGCATTGAATTATTATGAATCCTTCAAAGATATTTATTTATAAAACTTGCTGTTATTCATTCTCTTTTTTGTTAATTGTTTTTTTTTCTGGCAGTTTCGATGATGTTGAATTAGTAAAAGCAAAGTTGTACAAGGAACAAGGATAAATAAGCAAATTTAATATGGAATTTCCGATTAGTCACTCAATGAGGAATTAAGATGAAGAATCACAGAAGAAAAAGAATGTGCAATAAAAAAACAATAAAGTATATAAATACGGATTAATATATTTTGTTTATCTTTTGGCATTTACCCAGCGTCAAGCTCTTGCCAAAGCCACGTTTCAGGAAAATTCTTGCGTACTTTGAGCTTCTCGGACGGGAATGCAGCGGTTGGAAAACCGCCCGCGGCTGATGCAAACATCGCTTCTTCCATAAAACTAGTTCTGTAGTATACTACGCAACATTATAGAGATAACCATTGTTAAAAATATAAATTCATTTGATGAATAATCTTCCAAAATATTTAACCATGCTCGGTTAAATTTATATTCATTGACGAGATAATGTGATGTTTATACAATATATAATATATTATAATTTTGTTTTAATGCTGCGAATGATTTATTGAATGATTGCGTAATTAGTAATATCTATGATATACAAGATGCAACGATTGTTAGTGAATGCAATAATTATTTTATGTGTATTTATTATATAATAAATAAATGTAATACTTACGAATGGGGAAATTTTCATGAATGTATGCATTAGTTAATACAATTGTGCCGGTTTTCTGTTGATAAAATAATTATTCATTGAGCAACATGTTGAATTAATACATGGTAAAAGTAAAATTAATGAAGAAAAAAAAACAAGATGAAATCACCTGGAATACATCTTGAGCAGTTGCTGAACCTGGTCGCCAAAATGAACGATCAAATGCCATGTCTGAGTATGGGGATTCTTCCACCATATCATACGATCTCAATTCTCTATAAACCTGCTCATGTGAAAGATCATTGCCAGATTTTAAAAGCAATGATCGTTGATCAACACCCAAAATCCCAACATATGAATTGGGTTTTGATGTAATTGTCAAATCAACTGTTTCGCCTGGTTTTGTTTCATCTGTATTCACTTTGATATCAACAAAATTTTGTAATGCACCTTGTAAATCAACGTCTAATGCATCAGCCACAACTTCACCGTCTTCTTTTGTATAATAAACAAGCACATGAGCAGTCGGCGCCATGACATAAGTAGCAAGGAATCTGTGAAGAAAAAAGGCGAAGACAACTTCTTAGAATTTTATTGTAAAATATAAAAAAATAAACTAATAAAATAATTATCATATAATACCTAAATGATGCAATATGTTTATCTGAAACGTGAATTGAACCGGCATTTAATATATCACCACGACCTATTATTTCATAACTCAAATATTTGAGTGGGTGTGTTGAATTCACTTCAATTTCAACGTTGGAATTCACCATTGGTTTTTCTGTTTTTACAATAGCTTGAATAAATGTATTACTGGGTGACATTGCTTGATTAGTTGACGGGAACCATTCATGAAGATTTAAATATTCTGCCTTTAAAATTAGAAACAAAAAAAAGACTCATAGATTAATTATATTATTTTAATTTTATTTAGTAATTTCTCTTTCAGTAATAACATACCTCAATGTTTAACGGTAGAGGAATATCATTGGGATTATTTGGTGGATAAAAGTCCAATTGAATCATTCCATTATTATCCAACATTCGTGTGATATTTGTGTAAGCCGATTGATTAAAAGTATAGCCATATGATATTTTAACTGGATTAGAATTGTCACGTACAGGTGCACCATCGTGGTAAGTTAATTTAATCTGAAATATAATATATAATACGATGAATAATTAAAATGAAATGTAATCAATCTATATCCAATGACTAATTACATTGAAATATTTTACACTTACAAATGCGGTGTATTTTAATCCGGGCTTGTAATACTCAGATGTCTTAATTAATTCCATTGTATATTTGTGCTTATGCAATGTCATTTGCATTGAAACATTTTGACGCCGACTGGTCAAGGCCTCTTCAACCGCCACTTCCAATTCAATTGGTCTTTCATATTCATCTGTAAGCCTCAATTCGCTAGCAATATCAAAATCAATCGTTACTTTACCATCAATTGGAACAACTTTTCTCACTGGCGCTTGAAATATTGGTTGCAAAACACCAGAAAATATATCCGGATATGCAGTTATTGTTGCTTCGCCCTTCACTGGTTTACCATAAGTATATCTGCAATTATTACAAATTAATATCCCCCACTGTAGCAATTAAAAAATTCCATACATATAAAATTTATATAATTAATTAATATACACATACTTTGCGCGTATTGTTGCTGTTATTTTTCCCTCTTTAAAAGTCGAATGTTTTGGCGCATCAATTGACACTTCGAATTTCGGCAATACATATTGCGCCACTTGAAATTCTTTTTCAAAAGTTTGATCAACAACATTAGCAAAGATTTTCCAATCACCTAACACTGGAGATTCAGACAATTCTAATTCACCACTGAATGTACCACGAGTTATTGGCGGATGATTCCACTGTTTAATTCTATTTCCATTTCCATCCTGAAATTAATATTAAAATATGAATTAAATAAATACAAATAAAATTAATTATTCAATATATTCATATAAAAAATTGATATTCCAATGATAGCTATAATTAATTAATTCCAATTAATGGAATACTCACTGTGATGTATACATCAAGTTGTCTAGTGAGAACCGGTCTCAATCTTGAATCTAGTACAACGCATCGAAACAAAACCTTACTGCCGGGTTTGTAAACTGCACGATCAGTTTGTATAAATACAGAATAACTCTTGTGTATATATCGAACTTCAGTTGTATTACTGAATAGTATACCGGAAGTACCGCGTGCAGTTAATTTATATCGACCAGGACTCGTATCACCAATCTATCATGTAAACAAACAATAAATAAATATCAAAACTCATCGATAACTTATCCTCTAATTTTCATATATCATTTTATTATTTTTTTATTCTTTTATCTATGATATTTATATACCTCCAACTTGAAAATTCGTGTTGCATATGGCTCTACAACATCCTCATGAGAAACTCTGAATGAATCACCATTATCGAGCTCACCATCAAGTATCACAGCGATCGTTGATGGTACTGATACACCAGCTGTAGATACTGCTACGTGATATTCAGAATTGGGACGCACCACTTTTGGTGCAACGACCGTGTAGTATCTACAAAGAAGAATTGTGTATACCCCGGGAGAGGGTTCACGTGATTATTTACGCTCAAAATGACAATGGTTTACGTATTTTACTGTTACCGAACAAGAAAAAAAAAAGAAAGAAATGATAGTGTATATTATATTATACGTATAATGTACGTACGGTTCTGCTGTTGTTGCTACGATGAACGAGCTTACTAGCAGGAAGACAGTTGAAGACACAGTCATCTTCACGCCTGCTGAATTCTGTAAAGAAAATATATGTATATTTTTATAAGTGAAATAAATATCTATCGTTAAATTTTTTAATGAATTCAAAAAGATTTTTTAGAGTAGATAAAAAATAGAAATGATATTATTAATGTTTAATAAGTCTTAATTTTTTTTATTTATTGTATTTTTTCTTTTACTATGTGAAATTTTTATTGCTGTTTTAATACACCATTCACGTAAACCTAACAATTTTGTTTACGACTTGTATACTGTGTGTATTATTATTTGTACTACCTACTTTCTATTTACTGATCGTCACAATCGACATTATGCTCGTTGATGTATGTGAAAATACAACTGGGAATTATAATCATTAACTGATATTAAAAATTAAAATTTATGTAATAAAAATAAATAATCTTTTGAATAACAAAACTATTAATGATTATCCTCAATCATATTATTTTTTTTTTCTGCATTCTAAAACAAATTGTATTAATTCGAATGGATTTCCCTGATAAAGTGGGATTCACCGTGATGCTGAAAAAAATATTTTTTATTCATCTATCAATTAAATACATCCGGGACATTCCAGTATGGATCATATGATTTTTGTTTTCTTTCCTCATTGCGTGACCTTTTCATCATATAAATATCCGGTTATTTACGAACAAAAGCCACAGGAAAAAACCCCAACAAGTTTTGCTTTGACGCTTCATCAAAGATATAGAAAAAACATTGTGAATAAATATAATAAAATAAAAATAATAATAAAATTATGATGAGATATTGAATAGTGATAGTTGCATAATCGTGTAAAGAGAATTGAAGATAGGTATAATTAAAAATACACCAGGATAATATCATCGTGCAAATTGAGGAAGTGTTATGCGCCGCTGTGCAACACAGCATTTATCGCAAAGAGACACTTTACCTCACGGGGTCTTTTTCTCTGTCTCGGTGTGTGAAAGCCATTAAAGTGGGCCAAACACGTTTGGTCGAATGAGCATCAAACAACAAAAAAAAAAAATAAAAGGAAAAAATGGTACAAGCTTTATATTCCTGTCAAGACATTTGACGATGATTAAAAATGTGCTCTCTCATTGAATTCCATAACAGGTGTTGTTCAGAAAGATCAACGACCTTGCATTGCAAAAGCAAATATCTATAAAAATGAGGTCATCAGATCTGCATTGTTCAAAGTTGCTTATTAATCTAATATTATTATTTAAATACATATATAAATTTATATTATTACTATGATAATATATATCCAACATAAATTAAACAAATAAATTCATGACATAATCTATGAATCATCATTGATAATTGTCTGAATATAATTTAAAATTGATTGGCATTAAAATATGAAATCAATGTATATGATAGAAATAATAATTTGCGTTGAATTAATTGAAGATTATTTAATCTCAATGGAATGATGTTTTTGATATAAATATTCAGATATATTTTTTATTTATTTCTTCTTCCTATTAATAATCCTTTATACTTTCACATGATCAACTGAATATATACAGTCATCTAAGGTGAACAGGAATATTCTATTTTTGGATTTGATAAAGAAAAAATAAATAACAAAGTTAATAAACATTTCATGAATATGTCTTCAAGGGTAATACGTAGGTGGAGATGTTGACTCGCCTTTTATGTAAATACACTTTTACCTACCCACAAAATGAATCAACTATATATTCGTATACATATATATATATATGTAAAATAATATTTTCTTTAAATACAATCATCAATTTATTTCGATATGATTGAATATTAAATAATTATTTGATAGTCAAACTATATAATTATCTAAATATTTTTGATTCTTTTATTCACTTTCTGATCAATTCTGTTGATTAATAGATTCATTTTAGTAAAATATAAAGATTAGTTTTCTATTATTAATAATAAAATATAAAATATTTTAATCCATGACTCACCAGTAAAAATAATAAAGCACCTTAGCCGCAATATTCACGGCCTTATTGGCGCGTAAAATGTCAAATTATAATTACCAATAAATAAAATCAAACTTAATTATTACCACAATTACACTGGATTAAACAAACCTAAAACATTAATAAATACATAATGTAAATAAATAGATAAAACAGCACTTAATTAATTAATGGTGATATAAAAAAAAATTATAAGAAGATAAATTATTATAAGATATATTAACGTACAAAATGAAGAGCTTCATAAGCGAGGCTCAGTGACTGCCGATTGTACACTACTGACCATTACCAATCAAGGTAGCAGGACATGGTCCCAGTGTGCAGCACCTCCCAGTGATCCAAGTTGGTGAGCAAGAGAGAGATCGAGAGTGGAATAAAAGAGGGAGAGAGTTGAATAGTTGGATTGTGGGGACCAAGAAACAAGTCTTCTCCTTCTCCATCAACGATCACAACTTCCAAGCCCACCTGAGTATATAAATATACATATACCGTTATAGTGAATTGCCTGTGGTGTATAGAGGAGGTAAAGTCATCATCATTATCAATATGTAGGACTTGGCGCATAATTCTATATACATAATCTCCTCGGACACGTGGATAAAATAATATGAAATATCAATTGATTTTTTTTGTATTTATACTTTGATGCTCACTTGTTTTATTAATTTTTATTTGTGTCATTTATGAATATGTTCTAATGTATAATTTTATTTATATGTAGTATGTAATTATTTATATTGTTTATTTTTGTAATATATTATGTGAGACTTTGCGAAATTATTGTTGGAGTTTATGTTAAAAATTGATATTAATATTAATTGATGATAATATTTTAATTTTAGTTTTTTAATGGGATTTATTGAATTGTTGATTATATATTGTTGAAGGAATTAATTAAATTTAATTAATACTTTTAATTATTGAATCGTATGTGTATATATGTAATGTTGTGTTTATTGATAAATAATTGTCTAAGCTGTAATAATGAATTTATTTGAAATATTAAAGTGATTTAATATAGAATTTATAACATCACAACATCAAAATTTGTCTCATGAAATGAAATGTTTCTACAAATTAAAATGAATATTTATACACATGTTTGTATATGTACAATCTTGTGTTGAATAAATAAATCATTACTTTAATTACTAATATACCTGTCATATCTAATAACACTCTATGTATTATCACTAATGTTTTTATTTTTCGAAATAAAAAAAAACCGGTATTGGTTATATAATTTGTTTATAAATCATAACTATTCAAAGATAAAACCGCTGAAAAAAATTTTTGTCGTTAACCTCAGTCGGTAATATCGCATTGATTAATGATTACAGAATGAGTTCATAGAGGCGTTACTATCTTGTTGAAGATCGATGCGACGACACTACAAGAAAGATCAATCAACTTACAACCAATGGACGTCGATGAATTTCCACCAATGAGAAGTTCTGCAACATTAATTGTGTATAGTTATTTTCAAAGAGAGATTCGAGATGTTTCTATAAATTAATGGAACATTTTGTTGTAAACAGCCCAAAGGAAATTTTAATGAAGCGCGTAATTTGACATACCAGAAAAAGAACTTAGAAGAATAAATAGTAATATAGAACTGAAAAGAGAATAAAAATCGCGTTTTTCTGTAATATATGAGATGTCAGTAGTCTAGTGATGTTCTGGTGGCTATCGAAAATGCATGCGCACTAAAAACCCTACAGCGCTGTATATTACACTATATTTTAGCACATAATATAGTGTAATATAGTATAATATAGGTATAGAACGCTATAGGATTTTCAATGCGCATGCGTTTTTGATAGCCTCCAGTACATCACTGAATAGTCCTTGCCACTGGCTGTCGGTAGCTAGTCTAGTGAACATGGCCGAAGAGAATGGTAATACTTATTGAGCATTAACAATTATCGTAATGTTTACGCTAGTATAGTTGTCAACAAATGAATATTCAGTTATTGAACAATATTTATTATAAATACAATTAATAATTTATGTAAGTATAGTTTCAATTAATTATTTACCGCGAAGAATCTTCGACTTCCGTTCAATTTTTTTTTTTTTTTTTTAATGATAGTGTTGAGAGACTAACTTCCTCCTATATACCACGGGTGTTAGCGGCGATTTATTTCACATAAATATTCCGAAATATTATTTAATTTAATATCTGATTATGTTTAACCTCAATTCAATATTTCAATATTAATTTAATTCAATTCAATATTCCCATGGCGATTAATAATTCTACTTTAATTTTATTAGGAGTAAAATAATATTAATTTATCATAATCGTTTATTCATCTTATTATTCTCAGTATTTTTATGAGGAATTTTGATGACACTACTTTAAATGATTTTCACAATTACAAAAATGATACTAATTATTTTTGAATTATCATTTAATTTTAGAAGTAAATGAAAAAAATTTTTTTATTAGTTATTTTTATCATATGCATATTTTATTATTCATTATTTGTTATCTCTAAGCGATTTCATGAATTATATGATAATTTCTTGTTAGTTATTTGATTTTTTTCTCTTTCAGTGATGGCAATTGGCAATCAGTAAATGAAGAATTGAGGTCTGTACACCAGTGATAATTAGGAAAAGATATCTTTAATTCCCATGCTGGAAAATAAGGTGACTCATCTTATATCTTTGTCTATTTATTACTGTGCCTGGATATACATGTTTACATATCGTCTCTGAGCATGTGTGTGAGACTCTGTGTGTCTCCATCCTTAATTGATTGGACATCATTTTACGACTCAAATGAAGACTTCATATATTAATGTAGTCATTTAGTTTCAGGCATATAATATTATGGCAACTGCTATTCAAAAGAATGGCATGAAACCTCTAACAAATGGAACGTTGAATCACGTTGAGAACGTTGAAAATTTGGAAAGTAATAATATATGCTCTGCAAATGAAGAAAATGATTTATTTAAACAAGAACCAATTGAGGAGACTGAAGCACAACCGGAAATTGATATTCTCATTAGAAATGTTGTTTGTAGCTTCAATGTACGATGCCATTTGAATTTACGTGAAATAGCACTCAAAGGCTCAAACGTTGAATACAGACGAGAGCATGGGGTGAGATTTTATATTTAAATATTAAATATTAGCTCATGACTTATAAAAATTTAACGATGTATATTATTAAATATTTTCGAATTATTTTCAATTATTTATTTGATTATTTATTTTACTCAGATGATTACAATGAAATTGAGAAGCCCACAGGCCACAGCGTCTATTTGGTCGTCGGGTAAAGTAACTTGTACTGGTGCAGAAACTGAAGTTGAAGCTAAGATCGCGGCACGTAAAGTTGCGCGATCATTACAAAAGCTTGGCTTCAAAGTGCGATTTAATAATTTTCGTGTAGTCAATGTATTAGGTACTTGTCTAATGCCATGGGCGATAAAAATCACATCATTTTCTGTTCGACATAGAGAGCATGCAGAGTAAGTTTATTCATAGAAATAAATGCAAAAATGTTTTTTTGTAAAAATTTAATTGGAGATAATTTTTTAACATAAAATAAAATTTTATAGCTATGAACCTGAACTGCATCCAGGTGTAACGTACAAGCTCAAAGAACCACGGGCTACATTGAAAATTTTTTCTACAGGAAGTGTCACAATTACAGGTATAAAAAATAAATAAAAATATTTATATTATTTTATTGAATTGAATTAATAATCATGATTATTTTATGTTTCAGCGCCAAGTGTTGCTGCAGTTGGCGCCGCGATTGAAGTTATATTTCCGCTAGTCTATGAATTTCGTAAGAAACGTTCGCCCGAAGATGAACAAGCATTATTGGCAAGAAAACGCAAAGGAGCAAGACGTTATCGAAATGAATATTTAAGTGATCCAAACGTAATTATAGAGGATCCATTGTTGATAGATGAAGCAGAAGAAGACGAAGAAATGCCTGCGGAAAGCGATGCTAGTTGGGACTAATCGCGTTATTTATTTCGACATTTTTCATCTTGTTCACGTTAAAAGTGTGTTTTTTTTTATCATTGTTTCCACCGTTTAATATTATTGGTTTTTTTGTTCCTCAACAACGGCCATGTACTCTCTGTTTTACAGTGTGAAGAAACAAATGACAAGAAATTCAAGTGTGTTCTTATTTTGCTATCAAGTGTGTAGTGCGACGTATATTACAACAAAATGTAACTTTTGAAATGATTTTCAAGTAATGTTCTTATTTATTATTTTTTTTATTTTCTCGTTTTCACAATGAGTTTGCTGATAAGAAGGCTGGTTAGAACTTAATATCGAATGCCCGCGTAGGTGTAGAAAAACATGGATAGACAAAAGGAAGAAGATATGTATACATGAAAATATATGTGTATATATTGCAGAGAGAGAGAGAGGGAAAGCGAACGTAATAGAAAACTGATTACTGATGATAATAATTCGTCATAATACCACGTAAGATATTCAATCAAAGTAAAAATATCATCAATTTCACATATAAACATTGCAATCATGGTAGCAATACACAAAAATAAATCACTCCTAATTAATAAATTAAATATTAGTAATAATATTAGCAATTACACTGATAACATAATCATATTCGTGAACGTAAGCCATCTTTTTTTTTTTTT
>JAQQBR010000003.1:2813235-2828994 GCA_030347285.1 Microctonus hyperodae | reverse complement strand
AAAAAAAAACAAAAAAAAAAGCAGTATATTTCTGCTTGAGCATTTGTAAGAATATTTTTTTGTAGTAAATAATTAGATTTAGAAATTCATTAATGATATAATTCAGGCATAATTATTTCAATTTTTTTGTTTTGTTTACTGAATATCAGACATTAAAATTAACCATCTTCGATTCGTGAACTATGAATCAAATTAAGATAAGTGAGAAAAAAATGAGAAGAATTTGTGTAATTACTCACCGATCTCAACGAAAAAAAAACCTTGAAATTACATTGAACATCAAATTCTTGATGACGCATCTACGCAGTCGTGATCAGGAATAAACAGAAATAATGAAATTGTTCACAATTATTTGCACACGTGTCACCATAAAGCATTATCTCAATTGAGAAAAAGATAAAAATAATTGGATGAAAAATTGATATTGTCCACAGCAATTACATATAAATGTGTTTTTACGATAAATAATACAATTAAACACCCGTATATTAATTTACTTGATACTTGAGCATGCTCAATCAGATAAATAATTTCTATTTTTGTTTTCTCGTATTGAACATTTCTGTATCCCAAAAATCTTAATTTATTTATCATATTAACCTAATAATTTTATTTGTATGTTGATTTATTATTTCTTTCAAATTCCATTGTATTGAAATTTAAATTAATTTTTTTCTTCGACAGATAATGTATTAATGTCCAGTAGACTGTGACATGTATCCTCCCCCTGACGAATGTATGAAGATAATTTTAAAGAAATGAAAAAAAAATATATATATATACACAAATAAGAGTAAAGTTTAAAAAAAAAATAGAAGAAACATACAAAATATAATAATGAAAATTACATGGCACACAGTCTGTCTCAAAAATGTCATTTCGCCGCGTCATTATGTCATCGATTGAATCATTACAATAAACAAAAAAACAATGGCCATGAATGCTAAATGCATTTGGTATTTATGATCAAGCGAAAGTACGGTGTCACCAACTTATCATTATTTACATACACGAATGTGAAAAAAAAATTAAAATATAGAAAAAATATCACTTTCTCTTTCTCTTGTGCCATAGCGAGCTGTATTTTAATTCATTATTACAACAAAAAAACAAAAAAGATTATTATTTTTTTCTTATTTTCCTATTTTCAATTTTCCATTACTATTAAAACAGAAACTTTGTTTCACCGATATTAAGCTGAATCCACTGCCTACAGCACAGCTCGATTAAACGAAACTGGCGCTTTTAAAACATAGAGTCTTATGCTAATGATAATTTATACAAATCGGTAAAAAAAAAAAAAAATGAGTTACTATTGATAAGCAATACAATTATACAATCTGCAATGCAATTGTACTATATTAATACTGAAAAAAAAAAATAATATAAAAATGATATAATATTTTTTTCATATTAAACTCTAAATCAATAAATTGATTTAGTGTGTACAAGAGAATTTTATAGAATAAATTCATATAATAATTTTTACTTTTGACAATTACTCACAATATATAAGAAAAAAACAAACACAAAAACGTACATATAAAATAAATGTATAACTAATAAAGAATCTATGAGAACTTTATTGTGTTTGTTTTTTTTTATTTCACTGTCTCTCTTTGGCACAGTCACAAAATAAAAATAAAAAATAACACAAAAATGCTTGAAAGTGTATCCTCTCGCTGTACTTTCGTTCTAATTAAATCATAAGACAAAATGACATGGCATTTAAATATAAATAAAGAAAATACAAAAATAACAAAAAAATAAAAAACGTATATTTAATTTAATAATAATCGTGTGCGTAATTAAAGACCTTATACGTACTGCGTGTTAAAAAATAATATAATGACGTGTCATTTATTACTATTAAAATTACTGCTAGTGATTATAATCGTAATGAAAACTCAACCAAACGACAAGCAATTTATTTTGCAACCCTATATAAATTTTAAATCAAAGGGTGCATCTATTTACATTTAAGCAAATGAAATAAAAAAAAATAATAGAGATAGATAAAAACGTAGGCATAATAAAAGAAAGAATATAAAAACATTTGTAGCGGTGTAGAGTAAACGTACACGGATGAGACAAGTAACCTGATCGGTAATTGAGTAATTAATTAAATGAAAAACAAATGAATTAAAAAAATGAGAAAATAAATAAATGCTCTAGAATACCAGGCCGGTGAACTGAATTTATCCGTCAATACATGTGTATAACAAGACTGCTGTGAGATGTAAATGAAAAAAAAAAAATTTGTATGTAAATTGAAAGAAATAAAAGTTGAACTCTGACTACAATTATTAAAAAAGATAAATTATTCTTGTTCTCTGTCGTATTCCTCAAAAGATTTGATGAATTCACTGACCATTGGATAATAATGATCAGCTAGAGTCATTGCATCATTTTTTGTTACAATCACTAATCCAGTATCAATTAATGTACATTTATGCGGCAGTATTGCAAGATGATTAGTAATATTTAATAATTTATTTCTATTACTCGGTAAGTGTTCAATCGTTTTATCTATTAATGTTGAAACAAATTCACAATTATAATAATCTTCCGAAAATACTTTATCATTCCACAATGCATTACCAAGAGCTCGAGCATAAGTTCGTAATGCACGCACTTCTGCCTCATAGTTTTCGCGTAAATTTAATCGCTTTAAATCATTATTGGTATCACGATAGCTCAATAGTAAAGAACAAACACGCGACAATGTTGCCAAACTTTTTGTTATAAATCCATTATAAATAACAACCGATGGTGCAATAATAAGTATTGGTGGATCACAACGTATTGCTAATTTATGGATTTGCTCATAAAAATTCAATGACTCATTCATAAATATTGTATTATTATTATGAATATGTAATCCTTTTGCGATAATATGATCAGCTAATTTTAGCAATACTGGTAGAACATCTGACAATTCACTCGATGGGATCTGACCCAAAAATGGCGATGGTTGAAGAGAAATCTCTCTACCAAATCGTTGGTTAATAAACTGAAAAAAGAAAAAATTGATAATCGATTTTTCGTTTCAACATTCAACTGAAATAATAATTTCGAAATTTGTTCTTACTAAATTAGTTGTGAGTTGTTTCAATGTTTTAATTATCGCACATTTTCCCTCTAATGATGATTCAAGAAACATTGTTTCTAAATAAATTGCCATATCTTGTAATTCAACGGCGGATATAAATGTTGACCACTCCAATAACGATAAAATTTTATCACGATATTCACCGGATTCTAATGGCAAATACTCCATCAGAAAACGAATTACTACGGGAATTCCCTGTTGCATATAACGACAAAAATCTGCTGTCATATCTAATAATTCTCCTTTTTGACTCGGTGAAAATTTATTTCCCTCAATGATAAATGCACGACGTAATATGTTATACAAATTATGTGAAAATCTATTTTGATATTCATAACTGGCGAACGTGAGAAAATGATATCCAGCATTGTTGGCCAATAGTGAAGCAGCACTGCTAGGAAGTTCAACATTAAAATGATATTTACCAATATCATCAATATTATTTAAATCAAATAATGACTTCATGTCTTTCTCTTTATAAATAGTTGATCCCATTTGGAAATATTTTATTGATGGTATTAGTGGCTCGGTTTTTTTTCCACCAATATTTTTTACGGTATTCCAATTAAAAAATTCTTGTTGTTGAGATTCGCCAGCACTACCACGAGTTTGAGCGTCCTCAAAACCTAATCTCAATATTTCTGGCAATGGTTTCCATACACTTTCAATATTAAATGACGGTATTTTTTCCGGTACTAATTCTGGCTTGTAAGATTTAAACAATGATAATAAAGCTGATATGTGCTTTTGTGGTTTTGAATAATGACTTTGTAGTCTAAGAAGCCTGGAAACTTGTCGTCTAGTAACATCCTCTGGCTTTGATAGTAAATAAATTAGTCTAGCAATAGGAGATTCCTAAAATAAATAAAGATATTTTCAACGACTAAAATAAATTAATGAATAAATAAATATTATATTTAATATTGACTCATTTTACCAAACGTTCTTTTTTAAGCATGATATAGAAAAAACAATCATAGTAAATATTTATCGTTTGTCTGTTTACTAATTGATATTCCCATAAGCCTGTGAGCCATTGCAATATAATTGTTGATATCGTAACAGGTAAGTCCATGTAATTAGTTAAATAAAATTTAATCATCTTCTCAACGATCTCATTGCTAATTTTTTTCCTTGGAATTAGACATTTGATAAGTTGTATACGAATTCCAATACCTAAAAATTACAAATTATTTTTACTCTAAATCGTCATTTCAAATTTATTAATATAATATCTATTAACTTACGTAATGATATTTTTGTTAATACATTAACGACAATCTGTAGATGGGAATTTCCCAATCCTCTAGTAGCTGCTTCATTTTGAAGAATTGTAAATGATTCTTCAATACCATTTTTCTCTTTACCTAATACAATCAATCAAACATTTAGGTTAGCTTTCATACATTGAAGGTTAGAAAACACTGTACTTAATTAAAAATAATTAATGTTACCCGTAATATTTTTCAAGAATTTTATGCATGTCGCTAATTCATCATGGTTCGTCATTTTGTTAACATTTTTTAATCACACAACAATATAACAACAGTTAAAATATTTTTATATATTTTTGGTGGTTAGATCTCTATTCTAGACATCACGTCCGAAAATTTCTACTACATTCCCGCGCTTTGAAAAAAAGCGGGAAATTCAAATGTACAATTATAAAAAAAAATCCAACAATTCGGTATAGGTTATGCCGGGCTAAACAAATTTTTCCAACGTAATATCAATCGCATTTGCAATACCATGAATGACATTTTCAATAATTTTCCCAATCAAATTCATATATATTTCAACATCATACATATACACATTTAAAAATATTTTTTCAACTACATACATATCGAAAATTATATATTTGGGGGAGAGAGAGAGAGCTGAGACCCATCATCTACACACTACTACGTCTCCTCTACCTCATCTACTCTATCATCAGATCACCTACACAGAGATCGACGCGTCGAGTCGTCCTCGAGTACGTGATTCGATAGTCTACACTGTAATATGCGTTATAAACCGATAACTTCATCATCAACTCTACTGTTGCTGTCAACATTGAATGGAGATGTGGGAATTATGTGTAAATAATTATTATACAAAGTGACGGTGATATTGGTGAGCAATAATTGTGTAAATAATGTGGCCGATGAGGATGGACATGTCTTGGGATGAATGCAGACAGTGTTTACGATGTTTAGGTGAGGTTATGTATTACCAACTACTGGCTACAAGCATTATTTTTAATAACTTTTATATCATCATCATCATCATTTCACAATAGAAATTATTCTCTTTGTACTATTAGTTATAATTAAATTAATATTATTAATTTTATTTATTTTATTGTATGAAGAATTGGATGCTTATGGGAATATGGTATCGGTTTTACGTGCTCAAGGACCATTTACAGAAGATAAAAAAAAATTGCTCGGGGAGTTGGCAAAAGTCCTTCATATAACAAATGAAAGACACAGGGCCGAGGTCAGACGCGCTGTTAATGATGAAAAACTCTCATTAATTGCTGAAAAGTGAGTATTCAAACAATGATTAATATTAATTGAGTAAAATCATCAATTAAATTATTGCCTATTGTTGTTAATTATATTCATTTATTATTGTAGACTTAATGGCCCAAACACATGGACTGATTGGGCAATTGAAGGCCGAAGAACAATACCTCTACTACCACGACTTAAATCTCATACTGCATTTACTGGATTAGCAAATAGTTTGTCATTAGTATTAGCAGCCGCTAATGAAAAAAAAATTCCAAGCAATGAATCCCAAGACTCGATTGGTTTGTTTTATTTTTAATGTCTTCTATCCAATATTTTTTATAATATTTTTTTATTGTTTTCTTTTACTCCGTAGTTAAGGCAGAAGCATCAACAAATTGTAAAGAGCCAGTAGCTGAGGAGAAACTCGTGAAAAGTTCAGTTTCAAATTATCAAGAAATTGGACGAGGCAGAAAACGAAAGAGATCAGTGTCTGAGGTCGAAGATATTGCTAAAAATGGCAAACAAAATGTGAAGAAAAAATTAATCAATGATGGCAATGATGTGAATGCATTAAGTAATGAAGAAAATGAATTGTCGTCGCAATTGCTGATAAATTCTCAGAATGATATGATAAATGATTTGTCAACGGATAAATCAAGGTGCTTTGATAAATCATTGATGAGAAATTCAATAACATGTACAGTATCACCACCAATAGAGTCGTCAAATTGGGATGATAGCATTAATAGTATAAATTCAATAACTTGCCATGATAACTCTGTAGCGCAATCGAAAAAAATAACTGCCATTAATGTTAATTCTAATAACACTACTGATGTAGAATTGGAGTTGGAGGAACGTTTATCATATGAAATTGATGAATTAGACGCTATTGATCCACAGAGAAATAGTGAAAATAATAGATTTCAAAATGATAACATTTTGAATGACGATTCCAATACATTAACCTGTGAAAATACTCCGTTATCGCCATCAGAGATGGATAGAATATCGAGTCCTGAGCTTAGTCAATCACCATCACCAATTCCCACCGAAAATATATCACAAACATTAACAATTAATTCTGATAGTACATCATCGAGTGGGCCAGGACCACCACAAATAAATTTCCCAATTGTATCGCATAATAATTTATCAGTAGAAACGCTCAATCATCATGATTCAACGGACATGGTATAAATATAGCATATTAATTTATGTAATTCATTTAATATTGATTTCATTTCATATTATTAAATAATTTCATTGATTTTGTTTATTTACAGGATGCAACATTTAATTCTAATAATATTGTCAATATAAATAAAAATAATTTGCCTAAAATTAGATTAGATACTAAGGCAACGAATATAATTGGTGTGAAAAAAGGGCCTAAATTTGGTGTCAAGTTGTCACACGATGAGATGAAGGTATGTAAATTAAAATGAATAAATAAATAAAGATATTTAGATTTATATAAGAATGATGATTAATTAAATTTATTTACTTACAGAAAGTATTAAGAAAAGTAATTTCAAATAATGGCGATCAAACAATTAACACGATGTCAATGTTAAAAGCATCTCATGTTGATGACGTGAATGTCGAGAATGCGGATAATATGGTTGTGTTAGATATTCGGCAGGATGTTTCTAATGAAACAAAATCACTTTCAATTAATAATGATATTGCAATAGACATATTTAACTCTGATACCAAGACTGTTTTATCAAACATTGATGCTCATAATTTAGTGGAATATTCAAGTGAAGACTGCTCATCTATTTTAGCTCATCATGTTGAGATTGTTCATACAGAAAATAATATAACTAATGATGAAAACGCAGACAGGTAGATTTATTGAATAAATACAATATAAATAAATACATGTACAAATTAATTATCAGAGATATTAATTTTTTAAATAGTAGGGACATAAGTTTAAATGAAAATTCGGAAATTGAATGTACTTCGGATGTGCCAGAGCAATTAGAATGCCAAGAAATACTCATAAATTCGGAAGGACACGTAGTAATTGATAACGAAACTGAAATATATAATTTTGAAACGACAGGTAAGTTAAAAATCTATTTAGCAAAAGAAAAAAAAATATATGTGTTAATTTTGATTTTTATTTCAACAGAGGAGAGTATTTGCGAGATACAAATTGAAGAGAGCGCAGTGGATGTTGGTGAATTTAATGCTGAACTAGCAACAACTGATATTGATAATTTTAATTATGTCGTTGATGATGAGGAAACGGTCAGTATACCGGAAGATGAGAGAGGACAGTATGAACGATATAATGATTTGAGTGATTCGTAACGATAAGCAATGGCAGCAGAAAATTACTTCTACAAAATTGTTAATTCTTAATCGGGATAAATGCTGCAAATATACATTGCCTCCTGACATTCGAAATTGAACATACAATTAATATATATATTTTATACTTGTATAGATAAACAAAAAAAAAACAAGAAGAAAATAAGTTTGAATTTTTTTCTATGATAATAATGCTATCATTTTTTATTTAGGTACAAAAAAAATTGATTTCCAATTGTTCATTTTTTATTCTATTGTTATTAAAATATTTCAATTACGTGTTTATTATAATTGTCTGTGCTTGACTTAACGAAAGCAAAGCACATCTCTATATTAATTCAAATGACGTGCCAAAAAATGGTTGTAAAAATTTTGTCAAACTAATTTACGAAAATCATTTCTCATTTTTTTATTATTTATATATTAAAACTGAAAAAAAAAAATCACATGCATGACTCAATTATTCACACAAATATTCTAATTGAGATGAATAAAGAATTATTTATATTAGTGATAATTTATTATGGATATCGTGAATTATTTTTATTGTTCCACGTAGAAAAATACACAGGGCAATTGTGCAGCATTTCAAGTTGATGTTTTTTTTATTCATTTTCGGATAAAGTATTAAAATTATTAATTGATGTTATATTAATTTCAAAATGGACGAGGTGGTGGACCGCCGCGCATCATTCCTGGGGGTGGTCCACGCATACCAGGTGGTCCCATTGGTGGACCACCACGTCCCATCGGTGGCATTCCTGGTGGCATACCTGTAAATAAAAATCAAAATATCAATTTAAATTGATTACAATTATATTTATCTTTAATACCAATATGCAAAAAAAAAAAATTCATACCCATCATTCCCGGTGGTGGACCCATCATACCAGGCGGTGGACCACCAACTGGCATTCTAGGTGGTGCACCCGGATGCATTTGTGGCGGTGCTGAGACTTGTCCTCTTCCACCTGGTGTCATTATCTGCTGTGAGGGTCCACCAACACCACGAACTGGCCCTTGCAAACCTGCAGGAACGCCAGCAACATTGGCAGGCATTCCACGACCAACAGTACGTCCCATTCCAGGACCTGGAGCAGCACCTGGAATCGGTACACGAGGAAGTCCCTCTTCTGGTGGTGGTGGTCCTTCAACAGTTAACGATACAATATTCTCTCCACGTAATAATACAAATCCAAGCACACGTTTCTTCTCTCTTTCTGGTTGCTTTGTATTTTTCGGTTTAATTTTACAAAATTCTTCGCAATCGCCCAATATCAAATTCATATGTTTATCAAATGCTTTAAATGTTCCAATAAATGTTCTGCTGTCTTGCAATATTATTCTAACTCTGTAGTTAATGTGTTGCAACATTTTATTATTCTTCCCGATCGTCTGAAATGAATAAATAAATATATACATAAATTTATAAGAGAAAAGCTTCATCGGAAACATTTTTAGTAGTAATATTAAATTGGTGGAAGATAGGTTATGTTGCTGCCGCGTATTTATTCCGTGATTTGGTAATGGATAGTAATAGTTATAAATATTAAAAAAATTGATTTACCATCGTGGCAGATTTTTTTAGCTGCTTTTGTTCACAAAAATATTTATAATGTGTGTATTAGCACAAAAATACTGCTTTTCGTTCAACTACGAATTACGAACTTAATAGTTAATGACCGTAGCTCGTATATTACAACTGCGTTTATTTTCTCGCGATGTGTGTTTTATGATGCCGGGGATTTAGCGCAGTTTTACCGGTGTGGATTATTTAATTCATATACAGTATGTATATATATGTAAATAGCATTCTCATATATTATAACGTGATATATTGCCTGAAGGTGGCGCAGCAGACTAAAGAAATTTTTTGAGGTTACAAAAAAATTATATAAATTACACACGAACATTTATTATAAAAAGAGGTATAAAACTTTATTAAAATTAATCATTAAATTTAAATCACATAATTGAACAGATGCATAATTCATATGAATGTGTATTAATCTACTCCTCGTTGCTACATTTTTTCATTATAATCATTAGACACCCATATCTAAAAACTATAGTAAATTTTTACCTATTAATTAGTTGCGCCTCATTGGCGCTAATGTCGCCTCTGTCGGTATAGCCAGTTACTGTTTAACCTCTTTGGCGGTAAAAAGGAAGAAAAAATAACTCGCCATTGTGAGTTGTGTGTTTGTCGGCTTATTAAATACAATTTATTGTCAGTATTATAATTTATCAATGATGCAATAAGTGAAAATTAAAATAAAAAAAAAATACCAGTGATATCTCGAAATTTAAATTAACGGAATAATCAGCAATTCATCAGGTAATGCAACATAAATTATGTCCATTCGGTAATATTTAATCCCCTCACACAAAAAAATTTATTCAACTAATAACAACAAATTAATAAATCTTATTTACATATTAAAATATTAAAAGATAAAATATTATTGTGATATTTTAAGCAAGACCTATAAGTTTTTCACCAACTCGATTCAAAGCTTGATTGATATTCTTGGAAAATTGTTTGAAGGCATTACCTGGAAACTGTGCAAACAAATAATTTTTTAAGTCAACCAAACAAGTAAGTATAATTATACATACAATTTATATAATATAGTAAAGATTTATTTAAAAATTTATTGTGTATTCTATAATATGTTTATAAAGTACTTACCTCCACTAAATTATTAATTAGATTACTTATTCCGTCAATTCCCTTTACGATACCTCGGCCAGCACCACCTTCATTACCGTACTTATCTTCTTCCTTTGTTCGATCAACAACTGGTTTGGGTGGTGGAGAATTTCGCAACAAATCTTGAAGTATATTTGGTTTCGGTGCTTCAAGTATTGACTGTCCATTTTCACTTTCAAGTCGTACAGTTTCACGAGTTACCGGTGGTATAATTCCCTCAAATGATGTTGTTTGAATCGCAGGTACAGTCGTAATTTCTAACGCACTTCTTTTTTGTTGTTGTTGCTCTTGATTTTGTTTTTGTTGCTGTTCTATTGTATTTTTAGTTGTCTTCTGAATATATTTTCGAGCATCTCTCGCTGCTATTAATGATAAAATTGCATTTGCAGCTCCACTTGTGAATTCCTTGAACAAAAATATTAATAAAAAAAATTTTTTTATTACACATTTTATAAAATTAGATCTGCATTCATGATAATAAAATAAAATTATTGAGAATTCTAGGAATATTATTTTAATTAATATGTTTTTATTGAAGAGAAATATTCAATAACATGCAAAAAATTGGTTTGATTGAAATTAATTTTTTTTCTTTCTCGAATACCAGAATAATAATTTACAATTTAATTTGAGAATGTGTATTAGATCGGTGATTGTTGATCACCTCGACATACTACAATTTATTAGAGCCACTATATATGATTCAATGTAATGATAATGCGAGTGAAAATGATTACATGTTGATAATGATAAGCATAAATATTTATTTGAAATATTCAATATTCACTATTGATTGATTTAGAATTAATAAAAAACAAAATTTAGATAAATAATTATTACCTCCGCGCGAGTGGCAATCTCGTTTCTCGCCATCATCCCAAAATTTACTATTCTCCCTGTTCCAAATCTTATTGCGTCCATTAATTGTCCTAACAGTTCCTACAATATGTTTTAATATATATCGAGAGAACAGGAAGAAAAAGAGAAAAAAAATTAGAAGAAAAATAAGAAGCTATACATATAAATCTCTTCAATTTTCACTTCCGCATTCCATTCATCATCATATTGATAAGTATATTATTTATTTATTCTCTCACCTTTTGTAGTTACCCATGACCATAAAAGTCATTAAAATTATTTAAATTAAATACATGCATATAAATATATAAATATTAATTTCATTACCACGCCTTTTTCCCATCTTGTAGGTACTCGTATACTAGCTGAATTTAATATTTCCTTTGGTGTATCCAGAGTCAACTTCTTTGAACCATCGTCAATTGGCTTAGCAATCACGTGGATAATAAAGAAAGCCATTATGCAAAGTTGTGGAAATAATAACAAGTGCTTTCCAAACATTATTTATCATTGAATCCAATTGATGATTCTGCTAAAGAACATTTGAAAAAATAATAATTGAATGAATGAATGAATGAACAAGAGGAAAAAAAATTTTTTTATATAGTTTCATCCCACGACAATGAATTTATATAATTCATTAATAATTCTCACACTTTAATGAGTATATACAGAAGTAGTAGTAGTAGTAGTAGTAGTAGTAGTAAGAGAAATTTGTAAAACCACTGTCACGACCTTACGTTACGGTACACAGTCACTGACTGATTCTTTAATCTTTCATCGTGTTCACCACTGACACAAACCACTGATAGTCTTGTCGTCGTCGTCGTCGTCGTCGCCGTCATCGTCGTCGCGAATGAATATACATACGTATATATGGATATATATATATATACATATATATTACAACATCTCCTCTCCAATTTTACTTTCACTTCTGATTTATACTTGTGTTATTTACAAGTTCAAAATATTGAGGATCTTGGTCAGTGGAATTATTATTTGTTTAATTTATCCTGAAATTTTATTTTATATATTATACTTGACATTACAATTAAACAAAAAAAAACTACTTTCACTTATAGTTCATGTCCTTGAACGATTTATTTATTTCCAATTAACTTTCGCTTTTTTTTTTTCGCTATTATGTCAATACAGAAATTTGATGTACAATAAAATAGTGTATACACATGAACGTGTAATTGAATTTAATTTATTTTTTCAAGTTAAAAATTGATAGCATTTATTTGATATTTATTTGAAATCACGATTTATAGTTTTTATTTTTTAATGAAAACACCAATTACGTTAATTGATTTTCATTGTAAATGTTAGCTACATTAAAGGATCATCGTGAACTTTACTTTTACGCATTCATTTCATAACAACTCAAAGTTTGAAATTAATTGTAAATTAATCATAAAGATAATATCAATTTATTATAAATGTGAATTTAATATAAAAAAGAAAATGATTATCTTGAGACTTAGTATTATTTTATTACTTGGCAAAGTCCACTTGAGAAAAAAAAAAGAGAAATTGTCAGACATCAATTTGCAAGTGGGTGAAATCATTTCTACGGATTGGTAGTAATCGCACATGAAGAATATATTTTGCTTCATTGCATCCAAATGTGTATTATCTTATATAGTAATTTCCTTGTTTTTTCTTTTCTTTATCTTTTTTATTTTATTCTACGCAATTACTCAGAGTGGGTTAGCAAAGGCACAGAATACACAAACAGGTTATTTAGCTTCATACATTGTATAAAATTGCAGCACAAAACATGCAATAATAAATAAAAAATAAAATGACATATAATAAAAGAAATCGAGTATTAACCAAATGTGAGTGTCCTTGGATATTCTTGGTAGATTTACATATGATATGCACGGTTGCACTATGATTGTTAAGTATAATAATCATCAGCCTGCTTTATTATTCAGTAATTGATTCACCGCTGTTAATGCTGAAATGGGAATCTGTTGAAGGAAACAAAATAAGTAATTTATTCAAAAAAATATTTTATACAATAATTTTATTGTATTATTTCAACATTTTATATTCAACTCACGTTGAAAATGTCATCAAACAATGTGGTGGTTCTTGGTTTTTGATTTGATTGAGCTGGACTTGGCGCAGGTCCAGGTGCAATTGCAATATTTTTATATCCTGTATTATCACTAATAATTCCATCAGTTCCAGATGATCCGGTATCTCCAGGCAATTGTGCATATGAGGGAAGATATTTTTCTACACCAAAGTCTGCTGCGGGAATTTGAGAAAGTGGAACTTGCTGATGGATAATTGTTTTTCTTACATTATTGCACAGTCGCTTTCGGCGACAGCGACGAGTTGGGTAAACGTTAAGTGACGCGTCAGTTACTGTGAAATGAAGAAAAAAATATATATATAAATGTAACATTGATTAAGAAATATAATGATTTAATGAAGATGGGATTATAATTATAGGTTGTGAGAATAAGAGAAAAAAAAATAATACGAGATGAAAAATGAATGTAAGAACTAAATGGAAAATTACCTGGTGCTACAATAGGTTCCACTGCATTGAGTTTTTCATCAGGCGAATTTATTTCACGACGTACCATTTCAGTATCTTCATTGTCTAATTTTATTGCTTGATTTTTTGCTGATGAATTTACGTCATCTGCCATAGATAGTTTTTCGCTTTTATTTGGTGGAATTCTTTGAATGCCACTATTTTTATTACCGTCAATATTTTTAAATACAATTCTTGTTCTACCGCCATTACTTTTTGCTGCATAAATTCGTCCATCGCTTCCTGAAGCATTTGCTCCATCGATATTTCCACCAAGTCCAGCCGCTGTTTCAGGTCCGCCATCACCTAATCCTGCTCGAGCATGAAGTCCACCACCTGACGATGATAATAATGTTAAAATTAAAATGTATAAATTATAAAAAATAATTCAAATTGATCAATAATTTAGTTAATAAATTTATTCATAATATAATTATAATCCTAAAAAAAAAATCATAATTAAATTTAAAATTAAAAATTAATAATGAAAAAAAAACTCAATTGTATAATAAAATTCGATTGAGCTCCAAATTAAATTCAATATTTTTTTTTAATTTGTACTTTCACATCCGGAATATCAAATTCAGTATCTATATCCTCCTGTGATAATGCAACTTCCTCCAAGCACCTTTCTATTTCATATAATTTAAATTAGGAAAAAAAAAACCAATTTCAACATACGAGTGTTACCACCATTCTCGCCATCAACATTTCCACCTAGTCCAGCAGAAGCATGAGCACCAAAGGGAGTTCCAGCACCAGCATAGAGTCCACCACTGGTTCGGGAATCTCCAAAAAGACCACCTAAGCCTGCTTCAGCATGATATCCAGCAAAATTTACACGGACACCACCATTTTTAAACTCCAAGAATGGTAACTAAAATTACAGTGATTGTCAACAAAAATATAATCATTTAAACACTTTAAATTACCTGGAATAGCTTAATACACAATGATAATCAGCTATAATAAAATAAATAAACATTCTTCTAGAGAAAGTTTGAACAAAGTGATTGCATAACAAACAATGCGAGATTATAAAATACAAAATAAAATAAACATAGTAATACATTTAATAGATCAATGAATGATTGACAGTTGATTTAATATTTCAATTTGTTTAACAAAACTTACGTTAAAAAGTAAATTTGTTTTATCGGCAGGTGATTGATGGGGTTCAGCTGGAATTGGTGTTGATGATGTAACGGATACAGATATTAAAACCATTGTAATCACATTGAAATAATTATTTATCATGTTCACGATTATTTTGTTGTGATAACAAAAAATGAAGAATGACTTTGCGTTGTCGACGTGCGGTCGACAGTCAATCGTAGCGGCGGTTTGATGCGTGAACACTTTTTAATATATAAATATGTTCAGGTAGAGGAGAAGGGATTGAACATGTATGTATTACTACTGTGTTGAGTGAGTACCTGAGGTGGGGCAGAGATCAAGCTCCAATCGCAGGTAATATTCCATATTCACGTGTGGAATATAATAATTTAACGTTAGCAAATAATACAAAAACAAATTAACAAAAGAACTAATGAATAATTTTTTTCTTTATAATAGCAGGGAATAAAAAATGTTACATTAGCTGCAAGGACTTTGATATATGCATTTGATTCATCATCTTTAATGTGAAAATCTGATTTTTGCATAGAATGATTAATGAAACTTTTAATAA
>JAQQBR010000003.1:2798287-2813135 GCA_030347285.1 Microctonus hyperodae | reverse complement strand
TTATGAATTATTTAGCGTCAGGGTTATTGATGCAAAGCATTATTACCATTTTTAATTTTGATATGACATTTGACACACTGTCGTGTGCGTGTACATCGAACTAGTGAATATTATTGTTTATGTATTTAAAAATAAATATCAAAATTACATGCAATATAATTATTTTTTTCTTCCTAAATGATGAAAAAAAAAAATTCTAAGAAAACAAATTAAATATCTAGTATAGGAATCCGTTTTTTTTATATTATTTAATTCTCACAACAATGACGTGGAAGTTGTGTGGTCGACATTTCATTACCATTGAATGCGTCATATATTAAGAAAAAAGAAAAAAAAAACAAATTATTTTACACGCAACAAACAAAACGTACGATGAATAATTATACAATTAAATATTCATAAAATTTAAAATGTTATTCGTGATTGATCATCGAAGCCTGGTGCAATTTTATTCTGAATCCTGCTAGAGTATCTCGTGGGTTGCCAGGAGAAAATACCAAGGGGTTGTATGTTATCAATGTAATCATCATCACCATAATATTGTCCACCTAAAAAATTTGGTATTAGCAGAAGAATATTTTCAAATATTTAATTTACATCAAACAATTATCTATTTACCTTTATGTCCTCCATGATGCTCACGCTTGTGTTTTTTTTTCTTCTTACCCTTTTTATGTCCATGATGACCTTGTTCTGGTCTCACTCCACCTGATCCACCATTGACAAAATAAACATTATTCTCAAACAAATTTCCGTAACCTCCGCCACCTTGATGACCGAATTTCCAGAAAAATAAATCTTTGAATGCTGAAGCCCAATTGCCAACATCAAAAATATGTCGTCTGTGTGCTGAATGCTCATCCTGTTGTGGTTGACCCTGAAGTATTTGCAGTTGCTGTTGCTGCTGCTGTAATTGAAATTGTTGTTGCAATTGTTGTTGACGAATTTTCGTCAATCCTTCTAAACTTTCATCCTGTTGACTGTCATCATTTTGATTGTCAGATTGTTGGATGGGAATCATATCTCTCACTAAATTCCCAACTGCCTGAAGAGTTTTTACAGGTATCTAGAAAAATTATTCTCAAATTAATTCACACAATAAACATTCAATATATTTATAATAAATAATTTGAATTTAATTACACACATTGGTGAATTGATTTATTGCATTTGCATTGTTTGGTGAAACAGATTGAACAGCTGATGATGTACTTTGAATGAGTGTCAGTGGTATCTGCCAATTATTAATTTCATCATTGTTTCAAAAATAAATTTATGAACAGAAGAAAAAAAAATATTTATACCTGGAAAATACTGTCGATGGCTGATGGTGTTATCCTGGATGAATATGATGATGATGATGGTCTTCTTCCTGCTGAAGCAGCACGAGAATCTTCTGACAATTGTCCACGATAACTTCTTCCTTCATCTTCAAACACAAAACTACTTGTTTTCTCGTAACAAAATAGTGTAACAATAATTAATTCCAAATATCTGACAATCATGTTCACTGCGTTCAACTTCACTGATTAAAATTGTCTCATCATTGAATCATCCGTGTGTATCCTCTATATATAAGAGCAATTCTTCGATTAACATTACCCACGCTCAAAATTTTCAACCAATCGAATCATGATTATCCAATGCTTTCACTTACTCTTCTACGGACTTTATAAATTTAAATATTTTTTTGTGGAATTAATACTGCCATGTCAGATTTGTATACACAAGTGGGCGTATTCGCAATGCGAATGCATGTAGGTCGAGAATTATTACGTAAAAAAAGAGTGTTTTATATCATCCACAAAAATAAAAATAAAAAAATAATGACATTAAATAAAGAAGCGCGATATTTAATTAGTTGACATTCCCTTATTGAAATAATTTACGAAAGAATTTATCTGTATACATTAAATAGAATTCAAAGCCTCAAGATAATTATATATTATACAAATTAAAATATAAATGTAGAATAGAGTTTATAATTAATATCCTACATAAAGTATTTAAAATTATTTTGCATTTGAAAATTATTTAATTTGGCTATTAATATGCAGCAGGATTGTCTGCTAAAAATGGCTGTGCACTTTTTCCTAGATTATTCTGGAACTCTCTGACACTAATCTGCGATTGCTGAAAAATAATAAAATGTTAAAAGGAATTAGCAAATTATTTTCTAAAGTTATTTTAGAGAGAATATTAATAAAATACAAATAAAAACTTACAGTAATTGCGTCTTTCCATTCAATATTAAATAATCTAATTAAACCCTGAAGATTTCTTCTCACAAGACTTTGGAGGGCATTTCTAGTTAGTTTATAAGGCGCTTTTGTCGTAGGTGTCCTAGGTGTTGTTGATGTTATTGTGCTAGAGCTTGACAATGTGTTCACAGTAATACTTTTAATCGTCGTGGGTTTTTCTTTCAACGAAGCTTTTATGGTTGTTGTATCGGCTGCAATATTCGATTCGATTATGCCATTTATTTGCTGTATCGCTGATTTGGTTTCATTGATTGTCTGTTAAATAAATAAATTAATTCGTTTATCGCAATAATTAATTTTTTATTTATAATCCAAGGAATATAAAAAAATTATTTACCTCAAATGCCACACGAAAAATTGTCCAAAAAAATCCAGGTCTTGTTTTCTTTACTTGTCTGGCTACTCTTTTTGTTTCTTCGCTTACATTCGCATGAGATATCACTTGATCACCAATCGAATCCAATTTTTCAAAATCAATTTGCTCTGAACTGTCTAATAACATTTTTAACAATTCATTCTCTTCAGGTTCAAGTATCTCCGTTGTCATTAGCGGCTTATTAAAATTATTCCACGTGTTCCTTGATTGTTTTCTGGTGTTGACATATTGATAAACCTCATTAGAAACAATATCATTTGGTCTAAACACACTGGATCTTTTATTTCCATTAATTTGTATCCATTTTTCAGCGTCAACTTCAACTATTGATAATTCAACAACTCCAATAATAAATATAATCAACGTCAATCTTCTTTCCATCTCTGCAATCATCAACAAAACATAAAAATAATTATTTCACATTATGAAAACTCACTAATTAAATAAGTAAGTATATATACACAGTATCAGGAAATAATATTTTGTGATAGATATTTATGATATACCTTTTATCACCGATTATTATAAAAAAATTTTTTAATTCAACAGGCACTGAGGAAGACACGATAAAAAATTAAAGTAAAACCACGAGGAAGACAATTATCAACTGAAAGAAATTTTAACTGCAACTGCCTAACGATGTCTTTCCATCACTGATTTCCTACTTAAATTGTCATGCGTCAGAGAATGGTTATATTATTGTAGAAGACATTTTTGACAATATTACGAAATACTACGTGATAAAGTGCGTCAGCAGCAAGGTACATATTGTAAACGTGCATTGAGTGTTTTATGTACACATATATTATACATACTTTTACATATGTATATTTATTGTGTATGTAAAACTGTATATAATAGTAAATGTGATGAAAGATAATTTGAATAAGCATAATATTCAGAGAATATTTTTCAATCTTCTATTTTCACTTTGACAAATAAATCTTCATGGTTTTATGGTAACAGTATATATAGATGTTTGACTTTCTATACGCAACTTCCGCGAGATTTCCGCGACTGAGGTTTCCATCGATTACAACGATTACGTGCACGTAAGACTGCATAACATGATTACATATATTTATATATGTGTATATTTGTGTACATGAAAATATTGAGAGAATTATTTAAAGTTGCGTGCGAGAAAATTAGCGATTGAATTTTTTTTTCTGTCTTTTTGTTTATTATTAATATCCAGTAAAATATTTCACGGCTAATTTTTTATTTCTACTTTATTTTCTATTTCATTAGAATATTACGAAATAATATCAAGTATGAGAATGTTTTGCTCTTTTGAACAAATTAAATAATTTGATTTACATTGCACGCTATTTTATTTATAATTGCAATAACAATTATGAAATATAATAGCCGGAATAATTAACAATATTAGATATATATAATAAATGCCGGTGAAGCGATAAATAGATACGTGTTTTTTTTTATTTTCATGGATAATTAATGCTGTATGAATAATTTTATTTAATAATAGATTCGCGTTTCATTTTTTTGCTACTCAATTTTTTTTTTCTTTTATTGTCAATACATTGACCTACGTGGCACAATGACTTCAGATGACTCTGGAAATCCTTGTAACAATTTTGCAAGAGTGCATGGCAGATTGTCCAAGAGGATATTGCCCGATGATGATATGTCCTGCTGAACCATTTAATGTGTCACAACATTAATCATATAAAATTGAGATTTAAATTAATTCACTTAATCAAATGGAATTATTTATTTAATCGTAAATATTATTTTATTACTGTATCGTTTATTATTTTGTTCTAGTGACATTATTGGCTTGTGACGCAAGAACTAAAGCGTCCCGGAGATTGCTGGACCACGGCGTCGCTATATTTCTTGCATAATAGTTTTCTCGTGAATATTCACCTCTGTGCACACGTCACAAAACAGTTATGAAAGCGACTCCACACCACATTTCAAGATAAAAATATTTAACGATGTACGTATGTACGTATATGTGTTAGAATATATTAAAAAAATTCATCGGATGGTGAGGAAGAAATAGAAGAAGACGAGGAAGATAAATATTTTTTTATCGTTCTTTGAATATTGGGAGAAAAATTATTAAGGGAATATCGTAGTGATTCAGCATGAACGAGAAAGTTTCACGTGGGGAATTTACATTGTGAAAGGCTTTTTCTATGGAAATTAATGAAACGCTAAAACGTGACAGATATTAAGAGGAACTAGTAAGAGAATTCAAACTTAGATTATTAATTCTTCTGTCAAGTTATATGGATAAAAATATTACAACATGACAAAATATTAAATCTCATTGTATTATGTAATATTTAATATTAACTATAAATTTTTAAATTTATTATCAAATTAATATTGTTTAATTTTTCAGCAGTATTAATTGCGATGCAAGCGTGATGATATAAATTTGAAAATGAAATTATTAATAAATCTAAATGAAAATAAAATGCATTAAGAAGTATTAAATAAACTTACTTCAAATGTGTTCCGTGCAAATTGTTCAACAGTTGACGAATGATACTTTCCACTTGGTAATGTCTTGTTCACCCTCTTGTCCGTTTTATATATTTATCTATTTTATTTATTTTTTTTGCAATCTCGCAGTTTATGCAAGGACAAAAATATGTAGGATAAATAATTAGATGTTTATTTATCCCCAATTAAATTGTGGTTGAAGCACGCAACGATTGAAGGAACTTTGTGAATGAAGTGCATCATGTTAAGCACCTAACTCACAACTGATACTAGTCCAATCAAACCATCAACAGACCTCCAGGCTATCGTGTTGATTCTCAAGGTCGCCAACATTTTTTTCCTCTTTGCGAAATACTTAGGGTTTGAAGAATCATCAAGCCCACTTCTCCACCGTTTTTTTTTTCACGTCACCTGTTGCTGTACATATACAATCTGGGTTTTTCTTGGTGTCCTTGAGTAAAAGAAAGAGTTAAAGATCGTTAAGTGTTACACATATATTGAGAGAGTTAAGATAGTTGCCAAATATATTTATATGTTATGGATTTATTATTTAAAATGAAATATTATGTGTAATACCTTATGAAGAATTATTTCTCAAGTTATTTCTGCTTCCATGATCGTTTGTGTTCCCAATTCCGTTGACTTTTGTACGCCAACTGCATCGAGTTTACTTCCACTGCAATCGACAATCACGTGGCACATTAGTCTCTTTCTCATTTATTTATGAAAGTTAAACCTGCAACTACTTTGTTAAATCGGACTTTGTCCTGATCGTTATAGATGGCGACACAATTATTATAATCTATATAATTTGACGATTATTTAAAAAAAAAAAATATCCATTCTTTTTTAACTATCAGTTTTGTATTATTATTTTTTTTTTTCTTAATTAATTTACATACAGTGAAAATATAAAAATGATGGAAAAAAAATGTGTATACATGTAGTGAGGTAATAATTCAATTGAATAATTGTGATAATAAACAACAAATTGTGAAAAAAAAATTGTTGGAGCACAATTTTGGATGTGATCAAACAATTATTGTTTCATTTTATAAATAAGAAAGTGTAATTAAAAAATTATTTTATATATTTTTCTTGGGTTTTTTTGATTGTCTCTTGAGCTTTTGATTGTCAGAGGGTAGTCCTTTGATTGCAAATGCACCTCGGAAAAATGGCTTGAATACTTCCAATATATTTTCTGTGCGATGAGCTGAATTCTGTTGACAAGTTAAATAATAATTTTTTTCTATTATATTAATCGAAACAATTCGGGTAAAATGTGTAATGATTATTCACGACACTTACGAGAATTAAATTGCCAATAATTTTACTAATAGCAGTGACAGTGGTGAAACCAGTTCCAAAAGCTTCTGCTGGAACATCCAATACGACTTTATTTCGATCAAATTTAGGAATATCTTCAGTAGTTGTCGATATCTGTGAGGAGAAAAAAAATCATGCTATTTTGTAATTTGAAAGAAATAAATTAAATTTAATTATTTCCTTTTTATATTAATTCTTGCAACCCCTCCTCAAATAAATTAAAAGCATGTGCTGATAAAATGATTTATTTATTCATTTTTTTTAATTCAATAATTTTGTTTACAATTGCATCCACCATACAATAAAAATAATAAATAGGAAATAAAAAAAAATTGAATAATAAGGTACAAAATAATTTATTTGAGACATTTATTTCAAGTCTCATTAAATTTTATTTTACAACAAACAATTCATTAATTCTTGCACGTACAAATTTGCTATTTACATGATATACACAATTATATATTTAATCAATTTCAGTTGCTGAGAAAATATAAAGAATCCGTTGATACTATTAGACACTTACCATAATAAATCAACAAGCATAAATGGCATTAAATAAAAAAAAAATAAATTATACGTATAATTTTTTACCACTATTTCATCAACAATGGCCAACAACACTCGTATAAGGGTAGAAAAATAATATTTAAAAATTAATAAAACATCTCAGGGAGTTGTCGTCTTATCTGTTGATCCTAAAATTTGAAAAGAAACAAAAAATATATAATAAATAAAAATTTAACTTCATTGAATTTCAAAAATAACATTGCATCTCACTAAATTACTAATGCAACATCTAAAAATTATTACAATAATTATTTTGAATTCAATTACTGGTAAAAAAAAAAATTACTATAAATTCAAGTGTTCTATCTACAATTACTAGCAGGTTTACAAAACAATTATGTCTACATGAGGAGACTACTATTATCAACGGGTGAAATTACATAAGGAGATCTAAAATTTTAAACAACTTTATACAATAAAATTATTTTTCAGGCAGTTTTTTTTTTTTTTTTAAAGCACATTAAATTCTAAATGAGGAGGAGATGCTTGCTGATATATCTTTTAAATTTCGCTTTGTTTTTTCTCTTTCTCGCATACACAATGCCACTGCATTATAGTGTCCTTAATATCCTACCCCTCCACCAACATTGGCGAACGCCCCAAGATTTATTCCAGCACCATTGCCACTCTCTGACGAGCCTTTATTATCGTCATCATTATCACCATTATTTCCAGCACTAAGTCCACCGCTACTGCTGCTGCTGCTACCACTGAGACTGGTAATTAAATTTAATATTCCACCAATTGGTGAGGAACCAGATCCGCCACTTCCACCACTGCTACTTCCACCTAAATAAATCAATAAAATAAAATAACGAAATAATCTATTCATTATAATTATCCATCTCAATTAATAAAAAAATTAAATACCTGATGCACCGGCTGAAAGTGAACTTAATGGTGCTAATTTTGATGTCAATGCACCAACAAGTCCTTGTCCTTTAGTAGTAACAAATGTCGTTGCACTGTTAATTAATGGTCCAATACTTGCGGTACTTGCTTGAATTTTTTTACTAAATAAATCGCCAAGAAATTCTGACGTTGCTGAACCTTTATTGTCAATACCATAAATAGCATTTTTAGCTTTATTTGATTCGTCTAAAGCGCCCAATGCTTTTGTTTTAGCTTCCAAAAATGAATCCAATTTCTGTGAATTAAATGGAGTAAATTATAATGTAATTGAGAGTTTATCATATCATGAGAGATTTATATCGCTTGACCTCGTTATGAAATTACGCTTTTAAATTAAATGAACGCGCCACGCTTTGGTTAATGACGCGATTGTTGCTTAGAAAGTTTTGCGGAGGTAATTGTGTATAAGTGCAAGTACGATAAGTAAGTGCTATTGAATATAAATAATTTTTTTTTCTCTCATTATATTTATTACATCTCTTTTATTTTATTTATTTTTTATTTATTCTTATATTCAAAATAATTTACTGAATATTTTTTTCTACTTACGCCAAATACGAAATTAATAATTCCATTAGAAATTCCCAATTTAACAGCACCAATTTTTCGCTTCTCTCTATCACCATGTTCCTCCTCAATTAATGACGAATCATCGTCACTCTGCAATATATACACCTGAATACAAATATAATTAATTTACAATTGCACAATATTATACGATCTACTTCATTTTTTTTCTTCTATATGCAAAAGCAGAAAAAATAAATAAATAAAACATTTTTTTTTATCTGCATTTCCATTCAATTTAATCAACATTATTTATCAAATGCACAGAACAACTTTTATCTATTTTCCATTACCTTGACACAGATATTTAAACAAATAATCTTTGATAAATAATAATAAAAATAAAAAAGAAAAATGAAAAAAAAAAAAAAATTTTTTTTTTTTCGTTACCTACAATTTTATTTGTGTTGAAAATTTTTTTATTTCTATAAAGAAAGTACGCGACATCACAGAAACATTCATTTTACGTAACAAACAAATACGTTGTTCGTATAAGTTGTTCGTCACTGTGTTATATTCATCTCAATTACGAAATTTTGAATATATCCTGAATGCGACGACTCATTATTACCAAACACAATCACGTGTGTATAATGACAAATGGTGTAAACCATCATGAATTGATTAATTATCAATGCATGACACAATTAAAATAATTTTGTATTAACTATCATAAATTATATCATAAATAAAAATACATAAAATATATTACAATAATATAAATATTTTCTTTCTCTCAAGAAGGAAATATAAAAAGTCTTCCCACGTGGAGGGGAAAAAAAAAATATAAATTTTTAATCCGAACGTGACGGGAATACAAAACGCAAACGCGTGCTCGTGCGTCCGGCATCAGAAAGGTCTGGACCATTGCAACTACTTTCACTCCTCAACGCACCATGTATATAAATAGTAATACTTAATACATATGTGTATGTATATATGATATACATGCATATACATATACTGATTTAATATAGTTGTCGATGCTCTCGTTGCATTGCCACCTCTCAATGCCCTCAATTACAATCGCGAATAAAATGAAATAAATTATAAAAATTTTAAAATTTACTTCACAAAAAAAAATTTATTATTAATTTATTTTTTTCAACTCACCTCATTCAATGGACTCAGATGATTTGTCTCTCGTTTGACAATAGGATTGCACTCAACAAGACTTCCAAGTAGCACCGTCATAGTCCCCAAAGTAACCAAAAAAAATTTCATTTTTATTTCCTTCCAATTCTCTCTTACTTTTAAAAATATTCCTCCTCAATTAATCGAACCTAAATCACCAGAGAAAATAATAACAACGAATTAATTTATTTCATCGACTATAAAAATTTATAAAAATATATTGCTTAATTAAATTAATTTTATTGATAATTTATTATGTCCTGGCTTTAATTAAGAGGCAAAAATTGATGGTAATAATAATAGATATGAATAATTAATTCATAAAATTCATGATTAATATTATTAAAAAAATTATTACTTACAATTAATAAAAAGAGCTCAGCGACAGTAAGGAAAAGTCATGAATGCTCAGTGAGAGACTTCGATGCGTACAAGTCGAAGTGCGAGGCTCGTTTGTTGGCAGGATGGTGAAGTAGACCCAGAACACGTCGTCGCGTTGGACCGAGAGTATCGAAAGGGGAAAGAGTTTTTACCACTTTGTGTATGTACGAAGGTTGAGAGTTATCTGAATGGGTGCGCCAATTCTGATGATGATTAAAACCTGCTTCTACCTTGATGACTAAGTTAGAATTTTTTTTATAAATTTAATTGTACAGGCATGTGGATAAATTAAATGAATATTGTATTTTTTCAGGTTTCTATCGATGTCAACGTCTCGTTGAAAGTACTTGAAGGACAATAATTATTAATTATAAATAATATAGGTATGTATAGATATATTATTGACTAGACGTTGGGCAGAGTATCCTGTCACGTCGAGGAGATGCAGTAAAAGCAACGCGATGAGCCATCAGCACCTGGCTTTTATTAATAGTGCAGCGCTGGAGAGAATTGAAGAAGGGGCAAAATTACCAAAGCCAGGATCAATGATTGTGGCAATGACTGGTCACATCTCTTTAATTTTATTTCTTAATTTAATATTAATTAATTATTTATATCCGCTATTCTATATTAATGAGACAATCCAAACGTTTTTATTTTTCTTATTTTCATAATAATGAAAAGAGAAATATGTAATTTATCATCTTGTGTTTATGTTATGTGAATACATTTAAAATGATTTATGAATGCGGAGAAATAAGTGATAAAAGTAAATTATTTCGAGTTATATTTGTTATGAAATAAATTTCAAAATAGTTTATATTAATAAATATTTGAATGATGTATTTTTTTTTTCGGTTTTATAAGCAAATTTATTAACATGAAAATGAAAATTGTACGTCACGTATATTTTAATTGTGTAATCTATTCACGTCAGTGTACACATACACATTACACATTACTTTTGTATAATTTTATTTGTAAGATGTTTACTTTTAACGTTCTGAATATGCCACTCACGAACCCCCAAATGGAAAGGATCAAGGATACTATTTATCCATATTATATACACACACATATATAATAATAAATAAATACGCCAGAGGTATGTTTACGTATACAAATCCACGATAAACTAAAATTTCACATTAAACTTATGTATTAAATTTCTTATGCAACATTTTGCGTCTCTATTTGACGAGGGGAAAAAAAACAGAAATATTAAAATATTATTTCACCACTTGATATAATATTTTAATTTTATTGTTCTTATTTTTTTTTTTCTTCAATTTTATTGTGAATTAAATTACAACGGGAAGTTGTTGCGGAAGTTTGTAGTTGATTTGTGGTGCCACGTTGCGTGGAAAATATGAGACAGTGTAGATTTAGATATTGACCCACGATACTCGACTGGTAACTTTCCAAACAGCCAAAAATAATTATGAGAGTGAAAGAAAATAAATAATCATTTAATACATAAAGAAAGATGAAATGATTATTACATAGCGAAAGCAAATGTTAAATTATTATTCTCTTTACTTTCCAACATTAATGTATCGAACATTCTTAATTTTATAGAATGTATTTCACGACATTTCAGCCCTCAGACATCAGACACTTATAAAATATACGTATAATTATTACGTAAAATGATGCGGGGGAAAAAAAATGGAAAGCCCGAGTCTGCGGTGACACGACTAAATCGCGTCAAAGTCAATGCTCTCAAAGAGATCGTCTTACCATTCTTGGCCTTTTCTACTGCCGCCACGACCTATGTTATTGACTGCATAAAAATATATAATATAAAATTTTTTTTATTATTCATTAAACTATAAAAAATCACCGAAAATTATTCGCACAAAATAAAAACTCACATTCTTAAAATAAACACACACAAAAAAATAATTTATAAATTATTTCACAATTATATTTTTTTTTATATCTATTTTTATTTTTTTTATATACACCGATCGGATGAACACTGAATGAAAGACTGAATGTGAATGTCGAAGTGGTATAGCACGATGAAGAAAGAAAGTTTGTCACTTGGGGAAATTCGATGGCCGGACGTTAGAGAAAAATTATTCCAATCAGAGAAAACAAAAATTGAAATAATTACGTAATATAATAAATAATATCGCGTGCAAAAAATTAACAAGCTATTTTATATTTAGCTACACATATACACAATTATTAATATAAAATATACAGACATACTTATGAAAATATATACGTGTTAAATATTGCGTAAAAGAGAGTGTGGATAGTTCGATCTTTCAATCGATCATTGCCTCGACTGGACGCGATGCAATAATTAGCCTCTGTATCAGAGCATTTCGTCATTATTAACGTCAAAGCAATATAAATAAAAAAATTTCATAAATAAATATAAAAACATACACGTAGGCATATAAAAAAAAATACATTTATAAATATAAGAATATAATTCAAATCACGCACATTTTTAAAATGCAGAAAAAAAATTATCTATAAAATTTTTTTATTATTTATAAAGCATAAAGAACCCACTAATTTTTATATCTACACATTTATTTTATTATATTTAAATATAATTTTTACGTAACTTTTTTTTCTTTATATATTATATTCATGTATGTATTTGTACCCTTGTGTGTGCCGTCGTTCGTTACAATCTCTGAATAACCCAAATAAATATTTCTACTTTCTCCACAGTCCAACGCACAGTGTAGTGTGTAATGGCGTGCATTCTCCTTTGAGCATTTAGCTCTCTTTGATCAACCGCGAGAGGATATAAGAAGGAAAAAAATTAAATAATAATTTTATTTCAACAATTGAAAAGAAATTTTTTCTTCTTCGTTTCTTTTAGCTCTTTTATGACCTCTTACCTCTGTAGTTGTAAAGTAGATACTGATTAGGCCACTGTCATTGATCTTTCAACTTTACATTTGCATGTATGTATAGTCCTTTCCTCTGGATATGTATGTAATGTTGTTGGCTTCGCTACTTCTCATCTTGGATAACATAATGTGAAAGTATTATTTGTATATAATGCAGACTTATGCAATTTTACATCGATAAGTAAGTGTCGGACTTTTATTTATATGTAAAAAATAAAAATAGAAGAAATTTCGAGGTGAAAGAGATCGCCCAAGACCTTCGACCTTGTCTTTTAACCACAAGTAAACAGTTATTAATTTTTATATGAATGTATATATAAATATTTTTCTTTTTTTTTTTTTTTTGTTTCAAAGAATTATATATCAACACACTCTCAATCCTCTGATTTTTATTTATCCATTCACGACCTTTCACTTCCCGTGAATGAAAGTGTAGAAAAAATAATTTTGGAATTGTATATAGAGAAGAAAAAAAAATATCAAACTAGTACAACAATTTAATTTTATTTATTTATCGAATAAAACTGAATTAATATTTTTCAATTTCATAATTAACTTTATGACAAAATGAAAAATTGAACAAGATAAAAATTCCAAGACATTTTACGAATTCTAGAACATAATTTACAAGTCGAGAATTTATATCAATGTATAAATAAATATAAAAGTCCATTTACTTATATAATTATAAATATATAAAATGTGTATATAAATATATATATATATTTTTTTTTCATATAATTTGTACATTAAAGTCCTTCAGAAGATCGGTCTTGGCAATCTTCTTTTCTCTGTAATAATTATTTACTGAAATAAAATTAATCATTAATCAATTATTAAAAGTGTAGATAAATAAAATATATTATTACACATTTAATCATATTCGATAGTTAATTTCAATCTTGTTATGTATTATGGAGATTTTCCACAGTGGTCAAAGGTGTTACTCTATCTTACTCTTACATTATATATAGTTATAAAATTAAATAAACACATTTACAAACTCGTGTTCCAATTTATTACAACCGTGATCTCGCAATCTTTCAAGTTAATAAGCCACTCGACATCAGTCACCCAAACGCACTACATACCTACAATAATTATAAACATATATGTACATATATGTATAAATAATTCACTCGATCAATATATGATTACGTACATAGGAAGGCGAGAGAAATAATTGTTGCATTGATATTCAAAAAAAAAATCTGTCATATTTATTATTGAAAATAATATACAAGTCAATGTCTTATTAAAATATAATATGTATTTTACATTTGTATGATTTCAATATGTTGACAATTTTGGGGAAAGAAAGTGATATGTAGATGTGTTGAAGATTGAATAAAATGAAAGAAAAAAATATAGTTTGTGGAATAATTATTTTAAATGATTAATCGAAAGAGAAATCATAGTGAGAAAAATTCAAATTGCTAATGTATAGTTCTTGTGAATATTGCATTTAATATAAAATGATGGTGAAGACACAGGGTGATGAGTGAAAAAAAAAAAATTATTGAAATAAAAAACAAAACAATTGTGAGAAGTAAAGAGGTCAATGGATTATTTTCTACTCTCTCGTTTCACGCAATATTTTATCCATTTTATCTGTATAATGTTAAAACGTTTTTACATGCAAAAGTATTAATCAATAAATTATTTATTAATAAAATAGCTATCTAATTAATTTACAAGTAGGAAAAAAAAATTTTTTTATTTTTAGTTTCTAATAATAGTTTTTTATTTTTATTAATGAGTTTGTGTTTATTAAAATTTTATTACTGACACAGATCTGTGCAGGAAAAATATTGAATATTTTTATATTTTATTTTCATTTATATAAGAGTCCAGTTAAAATTTATAGAATCATATATTATTATATTTAATTATATTTTTTCTTAAGAAGATGCAAATTAAGCCATTATTACAAAAGCCACAAAGATTTCATCAAAAAAAAA
>JAQQBR010000003.1:2782202-2793136 GCA_030347285.1 Microctonus hyperodae | reverse complement strand
GTTAAATAATATTTTTTTAATCTTCTAGAATATTTTTATCAACACATTTATACAGATACTGCTGTGTCGACGTTTGAATGTCGACCTGAAAGGCCGGAAAAATCGCATCAGCTTTTATAGAATGCAAATTGGCAAACAGGTGGTGGATAATAAGAACCCTTATGTTCTTCCTGTGACTAGGACATCACGCACCAATGCATTCATTTCCCATTTGTATATACGCATGTTGATAAATACTTTTTTTTTTTTATTATTATCATCGAATATCGCTAGTTATAAAGGCGTGATTGTGACGACGAGCAAAAATTTTATTTCCGTTGTTACGTTTGACTAAATTCTCCGGCAATGTACAAATAAATTTTTATTTATGTCTGTGGCAATTTTAATTCTGCTTAAAATTTTCTCAATTTAACAACTAATGTATTTGTATTAAATATTTAATTAAATCTCATCCATTTATCTTTATTAAATAAATATCATTACGTGTAATTACAAAGTCCACCAATTTATTTCATTGGATTTATTTATTTTTTTTTTATTCTTCAATATCATCAAGTTATATTATATCGTTTGTCATCGTATATTACTTTTGCTTTCATGTGCATATAAGCATAACTAATTGTTCATATATTCTTACCTAACTGTGTAAAAGACAGATACAATTTTCCTGTTCATCATAAAAAAAAAAATAAATTTATTCATAATTATGAGAATATCCTTTTTGTTTATTTCTATATTACATGATTTTTTTTTGTATTAAATCTTTTGATTCACTTAGAAATTATTGACGGACAGGTATAATAATGTTATGAATGAAATAAAATAATAAACTGATGAAAAAAAAATTGGTGAATATATAATAAAATTAATAATAATTACTCCTGATCATAAGCACTGAATAATATGGAATTTCCTGTATCACTTTTCAACTGACTTATAAAATGAGCCACATAATTTCCGTGATTGCTTATTTATAATTACGATCATTATATAATTAAAATGAAAATAATATATTTATATAAATGATTATTTTTATTTGTGAAATTGAAATATTTCTGATAAATTAAATTAACGTTTTATTACGATTCATATCGATTTTAAAATAAATAATTCTTTCTCTCGTTTAATAATAATTTATTTATAAAATAAATGTGTATTATTTTTTTTTTTATTTGAATAACAATGAATGTTAAATTTATAATTATAAAACTCTGCGGTGTCTCCGTCTAGTGAATAATAAAGTAAACATTGAAATATAAAAATTTTATTTTAATTTAAAGTCGGTATAATATCGATGAAAAATTAATTTACATCATATTTTTATATATTTAAACGTGACGATTTCACTTTTAATTACAGCATATATTTATCAGTATGATGAAATAATATTTTCTAAGATTAATAAAATAGTTTATAATTGTTATTTTACTTAATGCAAAGTTTTATAAATCAATCTAGAATTATATCATTAAATATTCATTAATTGCAAGGTCAACAACATTCACAAAGTCACCTGTGTTATGGTCCGTGAAAATGTACATGGACAAATTTATTTATCGACCCATTTACATGTCTATAATATCATCATCAACATTAGACAATTATTTTTTTTTTCCTCTACATTTTTTTACATCCATTCCAATTATTGACAAACATAAAAACCCACTTGGCAATGCATCACGAAGATTATACCTATCTCTCATGTATTTTATTTTCTATATATATAAAAAAAAAAATAGAAATAACTAAAAAAGAAAAATATAATTACATAGATCTATCACTATTATCAGTATTTGAAATGTTGGGCACGCAAAATGCTTGTAGAATAATAAAGAATTATTTACCAACGCCTTAGAATATATTTACAACACATTACAATAAATCTTCTCATGCCATTGGATAAATCACCATAAAAAAAAGGGATACCATAGAGAAATAAAATAAATAAAAGAATTAAAAACATACAAAAAAATATAAAAGGAAGTGAAATAATGACATTTTAAATATACGTTTTATATCAAATGATTAGGAATTCCATTTAAGTATATCTTTCGTATGATTAACAACACGAGGACATTTTTATAAATTGTGAAATAGTCACTTGTATTGGTAATGGAGGACGAAGGTTATTAGGTCATTGTCACAATCTGATTATTACAACAGTTATAATAAACAATAATAATTTATTTATTGCGGAAATCAATCGTCTAACATTGTATGAGTATAGTAATTTATTTATTTATTTTTTCCTGGATACTAATTAACACTTGCGATGATGATATGATCATGAGTGATTCTTTAAGGCTATTTATTTTTTTCTTTTGCGTTTACTCCTTCTCAAGTCGTTTCTCCAGCCTCTCAACAGCTTCTCCATGGTATTACAAGTAAAGTTATGGAAGTGGTGGTTAAAACCGGCCCCTCCTGCTAATAAAAGCCGCTCACTATCCGCTGTCACATGCAAACAGTTACAGAGAGCGAGAGTGAAGGAGCACACGAGCTCCTGAACGTCAAAGTAATAGTAGAAAGAAAGTTTTTACAGTTTTTTAGTTCTTGTTATAATTATTAATTTTTACTTCGTTCATTTTTTAACGCGGTGAGTTTTTTTTTTTAATAAGTTGATAATAAAAAAATCCTTCTGGCTATCAACTCATATTCAAAATTATTACCAGCCTAAATATTTCATTAGATAATAAAAATAAATAATTATATATTCACAAGTATTAAATTAATTAAAAAAAAAATAATAAGTGAAATAGTGATGACAAATAAATTAATTATTTTCATTCTTTCATATTTTTTTTTTGGTTTTAAATTTTCTTTTGTGATTAATTAATCAGTGATTGAAATTTCCGTTCTCAAGGTGCAGACCATGAGGTACATAATGATAATACTGGTGGCTGCTGGTCTAATAGCACTAGTCAACTCCCTTCCATTTGTTGAAAATGAACATTTCGAATCGCTGGTAAGTTAATGCGTATTTAAATAATTCAACAATACATAATTTAATGTAACAAGAAAAAAAAAAATTTTTTTTCTATCTCTACTTTTTTTTTTTCGTAATACTTTGAGTGTTGTAAAAATTTGACTAACGATATTTTCATCACGTTCCACCTCTGACAATATAAATATTGCACAGCATATTGTATGTGTGTGAGTGAGGTGTGAATTAAATTTTCGTTGCATTTATGTGTATATTGTTCTAATGACCTCCAACACCATCGACGAAATTTCTCATGTGAATAAAATTACTTGCTCTTCTAGTGTCATTAATCCTTATGTGTTAATATATATTCATATATACTATGAGTGTGTGTACGTCGTTTAAGAACATACTGATGCATCAGTATACTTTCACTCTGTCTCCCAAACGCGTGTGTGTAAACGCGTGGTTGCTTGTCACAACTTCCCAGACACTTTCTTCCAACAATCAATTCTCAATGGAAAGTAACGTTTCAATAATCCATTGGTCTTCACTCTTGTTTATTTCTTTTTTCTCTCTCCCATCGCAGCCAATAGAAGACTTGACGAAGGTGGGTGATGATGAGACATCAATTCGATCCAAGAGGACAATAGGAATACTCCGACAATTATTTCCTGAAATTACCCAGGTGAGAGAATTCGTAATTGCAGTCACAACACTTGTAGATCCACGTCTGCTCATCTGAAATTTATTTCTACAAAAGTAAAAAAATATTAAATGAAAAGAAATAATTATTTTTATAAAAATTGGATGAATTTCAACAGAAATTGAATTTGATTGAAGGAAGAAAAAATAAATAACAATTTAATTATATAGCTATTGTATCGATACGAAGTAAAATAAAAAATTTTATAGATTATTGAAAAAAAAGTCAACATGATTGTCGCAGAGGTGATACGAGTACTGGGTCCAACAGTGCTGCAAGGTTTTCTTGGTGGTGGTAGAGGAAAAAGCAAGAGTAATGGTGATAATAGTAATGATGATGTTGATGATGGGTCGACTGTAACAGTGGCAGTGCCCGTGGATGATGATGATGATGATGAAGATGAGGTTAAAAATGTTGTTAGTAATAATAACAATGGAAACAATTTAAAGGACATGAGTGAAAAAATTTCATTACCATTACCAACTGCTTCGTCTGACACTGAGAACGAGGACAATTCAACAACATCCACAACCATGTCGATAGAATTATCAACTTCGGATGGATCACTTAGTGAAGGTCGAATGTTTGGTTATTTTGCATCATCATACCATGAAAGCCAAAAAAAAAAAACATCAAATAAATTGGCATGTGGAATGCTGGCATATTATTATACTGTTGTCATGAAAAAAATTTACTTGAGTGGCTTCTATTTTTTTTCCCATCATCTACGTTGTATTGACCATGGTGGAATGTTTCATTTTCTTCATAAACATATGTTTATATATTTTTTCTTCTACTTATCATTGCAGATGTTATTTCTTTAACGTCGTACAATGATCATTGGACGATCGAACGATGTTTTCTTCATTGAGAATGCAAATCGACCATTCTACATTTCTAGCAGTTGTTCCCTGTGAACGGGATTATAATTAATTAGAGATATGAAACACAAAATAAAATGATTATTAAAATCAATAGAATAATAATTATTTACATACATACTTTCATACATCAAATTAATTATCGTAATGTAAATAAATTAATTTTTTTATTTGCATACAGATTTATGTGCATGGATGAATGATGAAGGAAACATCAATATCATGCATTTAATATGATTTCAGAACGTAAATCGGGCGAGATATCAACAGCAGGAGGATATCGACGCAGAAGCGTCGGAGAACAACGAAGTCAGAGTGTCATTCGAAGACATTCAACCCGCAGCAAACGAAGCAGTGGAATCGGAATTAACACCGTTGGACGATATCGAAGTGAGCGACGACGAGAGCAGGAACAAGAGATTGGTCAACTTGGATGGAAATAGTGGAAGCGGTAGTGGCGGTGGCTCGGGCAATTTTCTCTTTGATATTATTAGAGTGAGTGATTTGTTTTTATTATTTATAAATATGTTAAAAATAATTATACAGAAAAATTACCAGCTTGAAAAAAATTAATATTTATTATTACAAATTTAAATAATTTGCAAAATGTTATTCTGTCGATTATTAATTGGCTACTTAATCATTTTTATCATATTGCACAATAATTTTTTATTGAATATTAATTTAACTAATCAGTTGTGTGTAAAAATATGGATGAAAAATAATTTTTTAGGGTTTAATAAAATTATTATTTAATGTAATTAAATATTTTATTAGAGTAAAGAAATAATTTTATCGAGTATCTATTTGGATTATAAAATAATAATTGATAAATTGCCAAAATAAAATGTAAATATTATTTAATTAAATCAATTATTATTTTTATATTTTTATACAAGTTTATAAATGTTATTTAAAAATTACAAAATATATGGTAATTTTGTTCTGAATATTAAAATACAGAATATGTTTTTTTTTATACTTCTACTTTTTTATAATTTTCTCAATGTAATATCGTAAACATATTTATATAACAAACAAAACATTGTTTCAAATTATCCATTTACTATTTTTACTCTAAACATAAAATTAAAGCATTTATATTCTTCATCATTACAGCATCGTACTTATAATTACACTAACAAATAAATGCCTGTTTTTCAGCAGCTAGTGGCAGGCAGTGGAAGTCAATTAAGTAGTGATGGACAATCAAGTGGAAAAAGTGTTGAGGCTGATGAAGCAGTACCAGGACCAGCAACCAGATTTTTAGTAATTGCTAATAGAGGAATTTCCAATCTCATACAAGATCTAATTCTCGTACGTAATTACCCAATTTAATAAATACATCATAACTATATAATTATAGATAGAAAAAAACTGCAAATAAATTTAGGCCATTGGTTGTACATCAATTAAATAAATCCAATCTCTCGATTAAGTTGCGATACCGGACTTTGAATCTTTTTTTATTTATTTTCTACAATGGAAAAAAAAATTTATAAAACTCAATTCGCATGATGCATTATGATTTAGAGAGTTGGCCTGAGGGTGTAATTAAATTTAAAAATATATTATTTCAATTAATTCATAGTAGAAATCCCGACAATTTTTAATTTTCTTGATTTGTATTTGTGAATCGCTTTGTAATTATTATCGGAATGTGTCACCAATCCATTGTATTAATATTCATACACATATGTATTTATATGCTTACATATATCTATATAGATAAAATATATGTATTAAACATGAATTGTGCAATATGAGACTGGTCGATTTGATAGAGAGCAAAAATAACATGCAATACTTTCTCTACAACTTGACTACATTTATTCACTCACGTGAAGAAGGGGAAAAAAAAATTGCGCAACTGAATACAAATCATATAGTAAATGTATTTATATATTACACATGTTGCACATGCGTGTAATAAAAATAAATAAAAGGGTTGAAAGCTGTGTCCGGGTGTACGTAGAATGTGACCTGAGATAAGCATTATGACTGGTATTAAATGAGAATGGTCCATTCACTTTTTTGCTGCGAGAATTATTACAAGGCAATAGAACAATTTTTTTTTTGCTTTATTTATTTGTTTATTCTTTTTATGTTTATAGTAGAGCGAGTAGTGTCGTAGGTCTTTTAATTTAAAGAAATTTTAGTTTATTTAAAATTATAGATTTTAATTATTGTGTAATTAATGTATTTTATTTTTTATTTTACAGCGTATTGCGGCGACTAGTGAACGTTTTGTGAATTTCAAAGCGCGACTGATCACTTCCATCATCTGAAGCAGCCAAAATCTGTTTTCAAAGCAAAAGAAAATTTAATTATAATTTTATTAAAGAGGCAAACGTATTCAGCATTATATAGGATACTTGTAATAATAAATAATTAGCCTGAAAAGAGTATGAAATTATTACATTTCATAATTTCAATCAGCTGTATTATTTATGCATATAAATATTTTACAATAATATTTTGTAGATAGCCTATTTTTTTTTCTGGTTATATTAAAAAATGCGAATGTATTTTATATAATGCTGAAAGATTTCATACATTGCTCACGAGACACTTGTATGTAATAGAAGAAAATTAATGAGAGTTTGATAATAATATCTCTTTGATAACTGAAGATATAGAGAATTAGCGTCGTAGGGATTGTGAGTATGACGCTTGACAACGTTTAATTATTTTTTTTTTTAGTGTCCTATCGTTGTCCCTTGTACTTGGAATTCCAAAATTACAAATATATTTAAAATCCGGTGAATAAATCTGCGGATTTGGTCGATAGATTTTTTATCAAATATTTTCAGTGCTTATACACAATTAATTGTTTTTTCATTTTTTTCTTTTTTATATATTTAATTGTATAAGTAATGTAATCAATCATATTGTTGTAGAGTACGTTAAATGATTGATGTTGTAGATATTGTCAAAGTTTATTTGAGTCACCGTCATGCCCGCCACAGATACATTTTTTTTTTATGCAATGCATGTAATAATTATTTGAATTTAACTATTGAATTGTACTTGTAAATGTTATAATTGAGAGTGAATTATGTGCCCAAGTGTCAAAGAATTATTTTTGTCATTTATTATTCGTTGACTTTAATTAATTTACCCAGTGACAAAAGGAATAATTGTAGATAAAAAAATTTTCTTAATTTTTTTTTCACGCTATTGATTATTGTAAATAAATATTTTTACTAGAGAAGGAATTTTTTTTACATTAAAATAAATAGAAATAAATAGATAAATGTTTTTTTTTTATAGGTGATGGTAAATTTCTGATGGTCGATAATGTAGAAGAATGTAATGTTACAAGAGGCTTTTTTTTACCTGTAATAGATAATTAAAATATTATTTTTTGTCCAACAGAATTATGAAATACCGACCGATGTTTCATCTTTTTTTTTTTTTATTTTAATTTTATACAAAATTACAAATTGCTGTAATTAGTTTTCCCAATAGGATTTCGTACACTTCAAAGGACTTTAGCACTTGAAATGCACTAAATGCGGAGTCACTGCATGCACTTGGCTAATGAGGTTTTCAATAAATTATCTAATCAATCATAATTAGTTATTATGAAATATTCGGCGAAAAATTAAATAAGACATGATCATTATCAAAAAGTAAAAGGGGAAAATATCATTACAAAAGAAATGATAAAAAATAATTGAAATTTTGCTAATTACAATTTTTATTCTAAAAAATAAACAATATACATATAACATGTAATTCCCTACCATTTTGAATTTATATAAAAAATTTTTATATATAAATTTCATAAACGAATTAATTTTATCATCTCAAAAAATTGTTTCAACTTAAAAAATGTGCAATTAATTAATTAAAAATACGTAAAAAATATTAATTACATACAAAATAAATGAAAAGAATTTTAATAAAAAAGAATATATATATTTTGATTAATATTAATTTGCATTAAGAGCAACATGACCTGCACTGATGTCTATGAATTATTCCTATTACGTAATATCATGAGATATAAAAATTAAACCATAAGCCAATACTTTTGCCTCGCATGAAAAAAATTGTATGTTCAACAGAATATTTATATGCATTATTATATTAGGCCTGACATTAAGTGGCCTTGATGTTGATGCACCATCAACATATAGCATGTCCACATTGGATTCAACTATTTAACAATCCAGTCCCACGTGTTTCCAGGTCATTGACTTGCATTGGACTTAAATTCTCTACCCAAAATGTCCCTTCTTTTAGTCGCACCGCGCGCAGTCACTGCTCTGATGTCGATGACTTTTTCAAGGATTTTTTTTTCTTATACTTCGTATCAAACATACATATATGTATATATATATTTTATTGTATGTATCAACAGCAAGCTATATATAAATGTTTCGTTTAAATAATCTCATAAATATTTTTTTTTAGGGTCGAACAGATATGAACAGACAATAATAAATTTTCAGTGTGAATTTATTATTTTTTTTTTCTGTTTCTACACTTTATACTTTTATTTATTTGTTTATTTTTTTATTTTCACATTGTGCATCGCGAAAGTGACGTCGAGTGTGTGTTTGTGTATGTATAAAAGCGAAGAATTACACTGACACTCAAAAACTTGCGTTGGTGACTTGACCTAAATACTCTAAATACACGTTTCTTTCAGTGAATCGCCATCGTACTAAACATAAAAATGTATACACAAAATAAATAGTTTTCAAATAAAAATGCGGTCAATATTTAATATTAAAAAACAAAAAATTCTGATCAACTAAATAAACTATTACATCATCTTATAAAACTATATCAAATTTATAAACCAGTTTTATATTTTTAATGATTCCATTTTCTTCCGCTTTGAAAGAATAAAACAAATAAATACTTTTTTTTTTTTTAATCCCATGAAATTCGAAAGTAACCATGAAGGTTAATTGGAACGTGAAAAATATTTCCGGATAAAACAGTTGTTTACACTCATGAAATTTAATTTCATCACTCTCATACTATACTATAATAATACAAAATAAAATATAAATTGATAACATAAATTAATCATCACCCAGCTGTAACAAAAAAAAAATACACATAAAAAAATTCACAACATAATTATGACATTACGTTTTCCTATAACATAGTAAATAAAATGTTTATTCATTCGCGTTAATATTTATATAAACCAAACACAAATAATATTTACCCAACATAAATAATTATTATATAATAATTGATATCATTTCAATTCCGCGGAAGCTTTTATCAATTTTTTCTGCCTAATACACACGTTTTTTTGTTTTTTCCATAAAAAATATCAAAGTGTATATAATTAAATTGAATTAGATAACCTTATTTGATTTCTGTAAATGGCAATAAAAATGTGTACATATAATATATTGTGTAAGCATTTACGTATGTATATGCACATGTACAAATATATATACTATTATAGATTATACATGTCAATACACATGTGTAACTTTATTTTTCGTCGTGATGAACAAAATATAGAAGGGAATCAAGTGCCACAAACATTTGGATGGGAATCATCAATTTCATGAGATATATACACGTGCCGGAAGAGAGAGATAGATTGAGTACAAACGTACACGCGTATACAACTTGTACCAGTATATATGTATACATATGTATGTATATGTAGTATATAGTTTTAAATCGTTGTCGTTGTTTTTTTTTGTTCGTTGTGGAACCGGGTGTTCAAATAATATGTATACCAGACGAATATGTATTATACATGTATTACTATCTCATCACGGCTGATGTTTTTCATTTTTACATATATGTAATTTAATTATGTATAATGTTTAATTTATTAGATAAATTAAATTCATGTCGGAATTATGATGGGATATTGGAATTTAAAGAGCGAATTTTTATGTTATTTGAGGAGATGGAAATTATTGAAGAAATTGTATGTAGTGAAGAGAGGGATATAGGGAAAGAAAGAAATAGGAAAATAAATTGAAGAGAAAATTTTTTTATCATTTTTAAACTCAGGTGTATTTATAAATGTGAAATGAAAGTTTTGAAAAAAATTTTTTTTTCAATTTATATATCTTTCGAGATAACGAAAAATGAAAATAAAACCTCGAAATTATTTTTGATCAATTACAAAATTAAATTCCGAGAATTTTATAAAAAATTTTATTTTTAACTATTTTTTATAGTTGAAAAAAAAAAATAAATATAATATATATATATATATAGTTTCTCAAAAATTATTTTTGGCCAATTATAAAAGAAAAAAAATTGAGTTCAAAGAATTTTATAAAAATTTAATTTCCAATTATATCTTAAAAATATAAAATAAATTTTTAAAAATTATAAACAATCATAAAATTCAAAAACATTTACGAAAAAAAAAATTTCATCATCAACAATTTATAAATATATATAAATACACAAACAAAAAAAAAAA
>JAQQBR010000003.1:2767236-2781344 GCA_030347285.1 Microctonus hyperodae | reverse complement strand
TTTTTTTTTGGCCACTCGTCAATGGCACTTTCGAATATTTTTTTTTTATCTTGACCCCAAGGTCGTATCCTTCAAAATAAAAAACTAACCATAGCATACATATATAAATGAGTTTCGACGTGATAGAATAAATATATAAAAAGTAAATTTAATAAAAAGTCAAGAGCCAATTGACAAGCTGATAGATATATGTAGTACAGACTATAAATGAAAGTTATTTACTTATTTATTTATTTTTTTTTTGTTGAATTTTTCATTCTATATTCCTATTTATTTTCACTTTTTTTTTCGTCAGTTTGAGAGACGAAATTTTTGGACGAAGATCTCGCACACTCCCGAGGGACGCGCTTGTCACCCTTAGGGTACGTACATATATATGCAATGTACGTGAATATAGTAAAAGGGAGAATATACATTTACAGCAGGATTCCCCTATTTTTCCTTCATCTCTTTTCTCTCTGCTCCCTACACATTTTTTTTCTCCCCGATATACAGCAACGACGCAATATCACGCAGAGTTTGAGAAAAGTGTGTGACGTGAGGGTGGAAAAAATAAGGAAAAAATAGCACGCAAAATTTTAATGCATATCAAATATTATCATTGTTCTTAAATTTCTCTCTTTATCATAAATATTCTTCTAAATATAACGCTGTACACATGCAGTATCGCTACACGTGTAAAATTAAAAAAATTATACTTAATCATTTATTCAACAATTATAATACGCCTTGAAAGCTTACACTACCGCGTATATCTACAAACATGAATACATAATCCCTTCTACAAATATACTTTATTAATTAGCAATTTTTCGTCTCAGTCAATTTGTCACTTTGTATACATATAATCATTTAGATCATTGACACGCGTGAACAAATATTAGTTACAAATATAAAAAGAAGATTAATAAAACCCACGCAGAGAAAAATGAAACACCCGTAGTGATAAAATAATTTCTCCTTTAATGATGATATTAATAGCGCGTGTAGAACAAACGCCAGTTGAATCATTGCGAATAGATCATGAACAATCACATACATAAACATATACGCATTTGATATCCCAAGATAAAATGGGTGAAAGCGAAAGAGCTTTTGTATTGAACTCGCTGCGCGCGTGGCCATTTTATGAATATACATACACATAAATATCCACACAAACTAAACGCTAAATGGCAAAAGTTGTTTTGGCTATATCAATGATGAAGTTTCAACGCACAAATACATTTCTATATCTTGTGTGTTCATATATATATACACACCAAGTAAATATACTTGTACATGTGTGTAGACACATGCGCGTGTCAAACGCAGTTGGCAGGTCACAACGTTCATCTTGTCTCTTTCTCTCCTATTAATGCAGCATGGAAAGATGGTCGTTCCATCATTCTCATCCGGACTTGTCGACTCCGACATCTCCCTCTCTATCTGGTTTTTCTCTTCCTCCACAATCCGCACTGTAGCCCCCACTATAGTCGCCATGAGGAGAGTCACCCCGTTACTATAATGATGAACACCGTCATTGCATGGGCGTCCTTGTCTTATTGGTATTTCGCCGGTAGTTGTCGTCTTTGTCGACATTGCACGCGCTGGGTTGGTAGAAACCCTGTGCAACTGCCTCCACGTGTTGGCGTACAGTTGCTCTTGCTCGCCCTAAAATTGTAGGTCGCGTGTGGAGAAACGTTTGTCGGTAGTCGGTGAGGGGTAGTGGGGTAAAGTTGAGGACGAAATTCACGGCGAAGTTTCGAATGAGTGGGGAAACAAAAATGGTGGAAAGGGAAATAAAGTGGGAGAGTGAGTATAGTTAGTTGGATTCGGGAATTGTCGGAGATTCTCGGGATTATACCGACGACTCACTACATTCAAGTGTATACGAGGGAGGTAAACATTATATAGAGAGTACGAATTGGTTATTCCGAGGTGGGTCCTTTGGTTTTTCCTTGTTTTTCGACACACATCAGAGGTTGGTCCTCTAGTGTATGCTACTGTACTAGTTTGGGTAGGACAGTGATTTTGTTTGTGGTTATGAACATAGACGCGTATCAGTCAATGAAATTTCATGTGATTGTGTGATATTTTTATTTCTTCTTTTATTCATCATTGTATGATAATAATTCATCAAATGAATTTTTATTAATTTTGTTTTTTTTTTTGTTTATTTTATTGTTGTGAATATTTCATATTATTATTGAATTATTGTGAAATTGTTTTGGTATTTTATTTATTCTTTATTTGAAAAATTACTGTGTGAATTTTGATGTATAACTTATGGAAAAGTGTCTAGTGTTTTGGTCAAATTGAAAATTGTAAAAAAGGGTGAGTTATAATTTATATTTTCATTTTATAATTTTTCATCATATAAAAAGTATCAAATTATAGAATTATTAAAAATTAAAATACCAATTCATTCCGAATTTTCTTTCATTATTCCTCAAAATAATTCATCTGAAATAACATTTGTATTTTTCATCTACACAATTGTACATTGTTATTTTAATGAGAAAAATCATTAGGCACGTCTATGCATATTATGATTATATCGTAACATATTACTCGCAGATGACGTTATATATGCTGATGTGACAGAATATTTCAAATAACACTGTATGACGTCATACTAAATAGAAGTAAATAACAAAAGTGATTCTGAAAAACAAACAATATTCTAGCGTCGGAGTTAAATCCCATGTAAATATATTCACTTCAACACCATCATACAGATAAAAAACAAAACTATTAATAACTTATAAACACCCATCCATTGAACATAGTAAAAAATCTCTATTTAAATTATAATTTCAAGCATTCAAAAATATAAATACATAACATTTTGCTACATATATGTACTCATGCGCATTTACATTTGTTTTATTTTATCATCATTTCCCAAGAGTAAATAAATAATATTATTCTATTCATTTATCTATACATCTGTATTATGTACATAGGCATATGAGATTCGTGTTGAAAATGCGCATCGTAATGTGCGCAGTCGTAATAATCCCCTCGACCTGCAGGAACCCTCTATGTATATCATATACATACATATATACATACTTCTATTCGAAGTTATATATGTAGGTATATATACCCTATGATACATTTTGAGTTGGATCTAATCGATAATATTTTCATGAAGGGTGTTTTGTCTATTTAATCATTGAAGGACAAAATCAAATGCGTATATATTAAATATGCAATATGAGAATTAGATATATGTAATATAAAAAAAATAAATAAATAAATAAAGTAATAAAGAGAAATATTATTCTGTGAACCAAAATAAAAAGCGGAGAAATAATTAATTTCCAAATGTTGACAAATAAAATTAGATGAAGAATTATATGTAAATATTTGCAAACTACGTCATGAATAGAATTTAACTCTAGCAAATAGTCCGGACGTTAGAGTAGGTATATAAATGTATGTATGTATATATGTATGTATATACATGGGTACTACATGTAGTGAATGATGTAACTCGACGTCCTTACCGCGTGCCGAGTTGCACGAGGTCGGTGATCGCTATAAAAAAATGAGAAGCATTACATACACGTGGAGGCAATTGCACAGGGTTTCTGCCAAGGTGGAGGCGTGCCAGGTTGCCCGTGACCGTAAACCGCCGACCCGACATTGCAGCCTCTGACCATCCGCGGTCTAATCGCAAGTACGGCGCGTGTAACAACCCCACGAGCAAACTGTATACATGTATAAATATGAAAATTCCCATTCGGATAATACGTATATTTATGCATTTAATATTAAATGTAAATATATGTATGCATTGTTTATTTATAATTGTAGAAATAATAATTGAGCTTAAGTAGAAATTAAATTGAATCATTCACGATGTTAATTATAATATTAGTTCATTTGCTTATAGTTACTTCCTATATTTTATTTTTCTGTTTATTAGTTATTTCATATTTTTTTTTTTCTCTTATAATCTTTCATTCTTAACTGACATTGATTGATAAATCTGTTTATTTGTCGTGTGGATTGCTTGGAAAAATTAATACGATTTTTTTTATAGATATGAATGTACAGGAAAAATCAGGGAATATGAGAGATACATGGGGAGAAATATATAAGTGTACTAATATGTATGTGTGTATCAAGCTTTTATATAGAAAATAATGCAAGAGGGTGATGTGCAAGTATGAGCGCGTGCGTGCCCTTTCTTTCGTTCTTTCTTTCTGTCTAACTATCTTTTTTGTTTCTTTTTTTCTCTTTCACTGCGGCGCACTCTGTAGGGCCATTGGACGAGTGGGCGTTTTGAGCTCTGAACTCGAATTGTGTATGTGCATGTATGCCTCTGTCCCTGTCTACATACACCACACATGTATATGTATATATTCGTGTATATATTCGATGCAGAGAGAGGAAAAATGGATGGCCAGGTCGTCACGTATACAATTTGATTTTCGTCCGGGTGTCTAAAGCGCAGTCGCATTTTAATTTTAGTGATCAATGAACTATAGATTGATTTTATGTCTCTATAATTTATTAATTAAATGTATATGGAAATACAGATTTTTATTATCATAAAAATTCAAAAGTAAGAAAAAAAAAAGAATCGGAATTCATGAATATGTAATTATGATATTCAAATTGATTAATTATTTAATTAATACAACTATGATGATGAAAAATTATAAAGATGAATGAAAGAATTCAATTGAACTCAATGAAATGATTTTATGATAATTATTATAATTGTTTTTTTTTGTTTTTATTATTTGATTGCAGATAATTTGGATAATATTAAAGAACGAATACAACATTAATAACAATGGTGGGTTTTTATGAAACTGCGTCAATATCCGGACGCAATCCAACATCCCAAATGCCAAGGGTTAATTTCGTACCAATAACTCATGAATCAATGAAGCCAGTAAAGAGTTTAGTTTGCAGTCCAGATTTAAGTGTATTCCCAACGCCAAAAACAAATGCAACAATAACCACGACAATCACAAATAATGATGATAAATCGTATCAATGTATGTTATGCCAAAAAAGCTTTGAACAAAAAAATGTTTATCAAAGTCATTTACGTTCACATGGTAAAGAAGGGGAGGATCCATATCGTTGCAATATTTGCAGTAAAACATTCGCTGTGCCGGCACGATTAACGAGGCATTATCGTACTCATACAGGTGAAAAACCTTATCAATGCGAATATTGCAACAAGTCATTTTCCGTAAAGGAGAATCTCAGCGTGCATCGGCGCATACATACTAAAGAAAGGCCATACAAGTGCGATGTTTGCGAGCGTGCGTTTGAACACAGTGGTAAATTACATCGACACATGAGGATACATACTGGCGAACGTCCGCATAAATGCACAGTGTGCTCAAAGACATTTATACAAAGCGGCCAATTGGTAATACATATGCGAACACATACAGGCGAAAAACCGTATGTTTGTAAAGCATGTGGCAAAGGTTTCACCTGCTCGAAACAACTAAAAGTACATACACGAACACACACTGGTGAAAAGCCATACACCTGCGATATATGCGGCAAATCATTTGGTTATAATCATGTATTAAAGCTCCATCAAGTGGCGCATTATGGTGAAAAAGTTTATAAATGTACGCTGTGTAATAAAACATTTAATTCTAAAAAAACAATGGAGATGCATATTAAAACACATTCGGATTCTGGTACAACGCCACCGCGTGTTAATTCACCAATTGAAGCATCTGTTGTCGAATTATCGCACAGTCCAACGATTATTAATTCGGTTAGTATTGGAAATAATAGTGATGCAAGTAGTGTTATTAGCAGCGCTAGCAGTTACAGCAGCAGCAGTAGCAGTAGCAGCAGCAGTAGTGATAAAGAAAATAAAACTGATGATCACAGTTCATCAGCTCAAGCTTACATGCAGTCAAGGGACTTTTCTTATTATCTATATCCTAGAGAACAATATAGTCCAAGTCCAAGTCCATCATCGGGTGTTAATCCAGCATTATTAGCTGCTGCTGCAGTCGCTGCAGCAGCTGAAGATCGAATGGTGTTTCAGCCAACATTAACAGAAACACAAAGTAATAATAATAATGTTAACGGTAATAATAATACAGAATCATCATCATCATCATCATCACATATGTTTTTATATCCTGAAGTAACGGCCTATTCAAATTATGGGCTTCAAGTCAATGATATCAGTGGCATTGATGAGTGTTCTTCATTGTTGAATTTGCCTGGTAATGATGCAAGAAGACGAGTTGAGGCAGCTTTAGAAGCAGTTGAAGAGGAAAGACAAAGAGAATATGGTGGTGTTGGTCATGATGATGGAATTGATGGTAGTGGCGTTGTTCATGATGTTAATAGACAACCAATTTTAACGCCACCAAGCAGCAATCCAGACAGTCCTGTGTCATCACCAGATCCGTTGGATTTAGCGATACCAGTGAGGGAAACGTTGATATTGCCACCGCGTAAACGTTGTAAAATGATTTTAGAATCGATGGAAAGTGAACGAACTGAATTGGCAGCGCAAAGGCACAGCTCTGTTATTCAATTTGCGCCTGCGTCTTAGTGCAAATCTTTTTTTTTTTTTTTTTTTTTATTTCAATATGTGGGAAGGAGAAGAAATGACTTGGAGAAAATATACAGAAGAATAATAAAATAAGTCTGACGGTGAGAATTACAAAAAAAAAAAAATTATAATGAAATGATAAAAGATGATTGCATGAAAAATATTCCGCCAATACTCTTTGATGAGTGATTTAGTATTAGGCTTCGAGATATATAATATCGTGCCGAATATTACATAAGTGAATTAATTATTTTACGTTTGCACATTTAATTCGGAATATGGATTAAGTAAAATAAAATGAAGAAATAAAGATGGGTGACAATTTTAAATTTTAAGATTAAACACACAAAAAAAAAGTCAGTTTTTTCGAAAGTTATTTATTACGTCCCTTATTTGGGACTCGTTTGATCGTGTGTATATGTGTGCGCGTGTGTGTGTGTCATTTAATAAATTTTTATCTTTCAATTTATTATATCTTTTTTTTTTTATACATTTATATTCGTCTCGTTTTGCGTCGTTGAAGCCAAGTAAAAACAAAAAAAAAAAAGTAATAAATTTACTTTTAACACACATAAATGAGTATATAAATTCTCAACAAATAATATATATACATATATATGTATGTATGATTGCATTAATTTTTTGGACTTACATATAGTTGAAATAATTATCTCTACTCATTTGTAATTTTTTTGCCTATTTTAATTATTCAAAGACCGTGGCTAGAGACTAAAAAAAATGCACCAAACAAATTAATATATCTCTGTGATATAAACTCCGTACTACCAGAGTATTGAGGGTAGTTAAGCCCACTGCCAGTACAAGAGTATAATTATAATAAAAGTGAAAGAAAAAAATGAAAATAAATCTCATCTATACATACATATATTACCAAAATTAATGCGTTTACTATCTATGTTCAATTTATTTTTACTAATGATTTTATTTTTCTTTATCACTTATTGATAATTTTTTTAATCTCAAAAATTATTATTATGTTAATGAGTGGATGACTTGCATTTTTCATTCGTATATGTATGTATAAATAATTTTATCAAAAATGAGAATCAATTTGCACATCAAACATTATTGCATCAATCGTCAGTTTTTCTATACATCACATGACATTTTTGAGGGAGTACATATAAATAGGGAGAAGGAAAAAAATAAAATAAAAAATGCATCACTTATTATATATCTCTTATATAGGATTCCTCGCTCATCATACCGCGCAGTGCCTCAATAAATCGTATCGTCTCCGTCGATTCAAGGGGGATTGTGCGAACAATTAAATAGTTTTTTCATTCACTTTCACTACTGTTTCTACTATTGAAAAAAAAATAAATAAATGAATAAATAAAATTAATAGTAATTATAATAATTAAAATGAAAATGCTTCACAACGTTGATAAAACGAGGTTTTCCGAAAATTCTCAGGATTATTATTCCCGTACTCACACGGGAATATATTACATACATATATTACATATAATAGTTACATATTGTACAAGATGATGATATGATGAGATATATGTAATTGATATATATATAAATATTAAAGTGCCACGGCCTTGTTTTATGCCACGAGGATATGGAAAAAAAAATCGTGTTTGTTCTCTATTTATACAGTCGTTGAAATCACTCGTATATATCATATATGTACAATTTTGTTGTTATACATATATACCAGCATTGCCTTAAATAATTACAATTGTTTCATAAATTATTTCTCTTTCGTTTTTTAATTCATTAATATATACTTCTTATTTATTTTCTTTTATGTTAATTTTTCTTCTGCAATTTTATTTTGAAAATAATCTTTTTAATCTTGTCGCTATGATGACGGTCGTGGCATTTTTCGTTTACATTTTTCTTTCAAATGAAGATGACGAAGTAACAAAAAATTCTAATATTCGAATTCTCGTGGGGGAGGGGAGAAAAAATACAAAATAAATAAATTGAATCGTCACTCGTTACATTCTGCAGTATGCGTACAAAGACTGGCAATAGGAGAGAATGAGATATTATATTATACATAAACAAATATATATACATGTAGTTAATGAAAAAATAATAAATAAATAAATCGCGAGGATTGATAATTAATATTTGAAAAAGCGTGCGTGTGTATGCGTGTTATATTTAAATAAACAAAATAATTATTATTATGAAATGGTCAAAACTCGAATTTTTTTTTTTTTTAAATAATTAAATAGTTATAAACGTTTCTTTTTATTCATGCTCCGTCTGCAACAACAAATAATACAACTACTTAAATTACAACATCAACGAACGATGTTGATAATAATCATTATTATTATTATTACTATTATTATTATTATTGAACAAAAATAATGCCAGTCCAACAGAATTAATAAGAAAATAAAATTGCCCGCCATTACAATCACATATATCGTGTAATCCATATTATAATTAGATAATTAATAAATATAGTTGATAATATTATTAAAAAAAATGAAAAAAAAAGGGAAAAAAAATTGAAAAATTAAGGAAAAAAAAAGTGTGTGCATTATACATAATAACGACATATTATGCGCGAATAATTTTTGTTTATTGTGTATTTGTATATTTATTTATGTATAATGTATATAAATATTCAAATGTATGTGTATTATACAGATACATATGAACAGTTATGTTAATGTATACATACATAAATATACTCACACAAGAATATTAACTAAAGTATAAGTTTATGTAATCTATATTCTCTCAAACATGCGGTTTGTGAACATCGTGGAGTCCATTGTATTAGTAATAATTATATAATAAAATAACGAGGTGCGCAGTGATTTTTTTTTTTTTCACGAAAACTAAAAAAGAAAACAAGTAATGTTGATTTAAAATTTTTATGCATTTATTTGCGTATTTAAAAACAAATTTTTTTTTTTTTTAATTTTATTTTTGGATATTTAAATACACAGGAATTAAAAATTTTATTTTACAAAATTCTTCAATATTTTATGTAGACAATGAAAAGAAGAAAAAAAGTTATTTACATCTTGTGTGTTGTTATGTTGTTTTTAATTAATTAAAATAAATTTTTTTGTATATATATAATTTAGTTCGAAAGAAACTCAAATCTTAAATATATATATCAAAAACCTGTATGTATACGTATATATACACACACACGTGTATGTATGTATGTATGTATATATATATGTATTTTATTTAAGTGGTTGTCTGTTGGTCATGTACAATGATTTTATTATTATTCGTAAAGAAAAAAAAAATAGAAAATAAAAATTTTTAATGTATTATTTCACTTTGATTGAAAATCCACTCGCATGAACTGCGCACAAGTCTTTGTAAGGCCACTGTGCAGTAACTCGTATTAAAGAAGAAAAAAAATATATGGAAAATAAACATTTTCAGTTATCAAAATAAAATTCTATTTTTATTTCCTTGAACTATACACACTACCTAATATACCTCAATCCAATATTCTTTAGGCTATGCTTCATTTGCTTCCTCTCAATATCATTTCATTCATGACGATGTTTTTGCGTCACGTCCAAACCCAAAGCGAAATAAAAAAAAAACAAATTTTTCTATACATATACATTTATATCATTATGACACAACGAGTTATTTCTACGACGTAAAACCTACGACGAAGGTCATAGACACATATTGTCGAGTGGGGCTAATGCTCGAATGGCACCAACCAACCACGATGATGTCGTAACCCTATAAAATTCTTTGGAAACGTCTATATATCTACTACATAATTACGCAGTAGAGGTTGAGATGCCTGAAATAATATCGATTCTCCGGGTCGGATATAAAAAAAGTCTGGTGGTCGCATATTTATGTTGTCGTGATCCCCATCGGTTGCTTCATACTCTCCACCACATCATAGTTGATACACGTACGTCATGAAATCTCTGTATATTTAAATAAATATATATACATATAAATACATTATAGAGCCTTCGAAATTTCTTTTACTCTCTACCTTTTTATAATTTTTTTTTAACGTTTCGTTCTTTCTCCATTAATTCTCTTGAGTGCGTTGCTGACCGACGAAGACGATGATACGATCCTTTAGGGTTTCGACTCTGAAAGTGTCGGGCATTGAACTCATAACCTAAAAGGTGGGCCAATCACGAATGACTCTACAAACTTTCCCTTGTCCCTATACCATAAAAAAATATATCTGTATAAATAAAATTGCGTGTGTGCGTGTTTATAATGTATATATTGCAGGCTTGTGTATAGGTACAGTCACATGAGTCTAGAGTTTTTTTTTTCTTGTTTTTTATTCTTCTCCATTACTGCTATATACCTACTACCACATTTCCCTTCCTCACACAAAAAATTATCTCCGGGTTGTAGCTAATGTTATTATATCGTATAAGCCATTCGAATAACTATATATATATATATATATGTATCTGTACCTCCTGCGCATTCTGGGAAAGCCACTACACCCTAAAGACGACCCAGCGACCTACATTAGGTCGTTGAACTAGCATCACCCAAATGCCCAAACCAGAGTTTCAACACGCGCGTACGATATTCCCGGGGAAATGTCGTTGAAAAATTGGTTTAAGAGGGGAAAAAGAAAGAAAATAAATGGAATGAAAAGAAAAAAAAAATTGTGCCACGCCTTATATTCGTTGGGAGTACGATGGTGCGTATTTGCTATTGTAGGGCACCCTTATATATATGTATATTTATTTTTGTTTTTTTCACCCTCTGCTGTCCTCTATCAAAGAGTGTTATTCAAGATTAATGCGATATCCAACAATGGGAGATTCGATCGAATCAAATTTTCCATGTATAAATATGCATTATATCTAAAAAAAAAAAAGATAAATTTCATTTTAACCTCAAAATTTTTTTATTATCCTACATACATTTATTTATATTCGTATGTATTTATTTATTGTTAATTTGTTAAAGAAAATTCAATTCTAGAGTTTTAAAGTACTTTATTATGGAATTTTAATATATGAAAATATATTTTTATTTTATATATAATTCCTACATTACCGACAGGAGGTAAATTGACATATGAAGATGAATTATCATGTATAAGTAATATTGTATACTTTCATTTGTTTGAAATATCCGGTGGTATATAGGAATATCACAATTTTCGTTATTTTACTTATAACCTCATTTCCGGAATAGTACATATTTGAGGGCGCTGTATACACTAGTGATATCCGCTTGGCGTCCATTTTCATTTTGTGTCATGGTGTGAACGGTCGTAAAGTTAATTTCATTTCATCACGGTAAAATTCTAAAAATATCTTACGCAACCGAACAATTATAATTGTGTCATCGTTTACGAAGGCACTTGTAGAAGTTATTGATATTAAATAACAACAGTTATCAATCTTTATTAAGAAATTATTAACAATTGAGTTTTACGTCAATACAATATTGATTTTAGTTCGTCGTTACATGTAAAAGAGTAGAAATCTATATACATACCCACATACATACATACATAGCATATACATATATACACACATATATAAAATATACATCGACGTGTGGTCTAATGCGTGGCATTTCAGAAAGCTCACCAAGTCGCACAATGGCGGAGGACTTGGATGTCGAGGCCATGTTGGAGGCGCCATATAGAAAAGGGGTAAGATAATATTCAATCATTTTCCCATATGAAAGCGAATGAACGAAGAAATTCAACAAAATTATTATTGATATTTATTTTATATATTAATATGACATTATATTTGTGTCGTTCTATTTTCGTCCAACCCGGATATAAATGTGTGTAGAAAAAGAAAAAAGATATTTTTTTTTTGTACATCGCGTCCTCATTGTGGGCGCGGCGAATTCGCAAAATAATTTTTAAAACCTTCCGATTACTTAATCGCGTCTCGTTGATAAGTAATGAGATATTTAAAGTTATATATGTATATTTTTTTGTACATATATATGATTATTTGTTATAAATTTTGTTTGTTTTATTCATTAACGGGAGGAAATAAAAAGATGTACATATTTTTTTTTTTTATATGAAAAAAGTAGAACGAACCACACTGTCGCCTACATACTTATTGATCAATACCTCCATTTTCTGTACTTATAGATGGTACGTAACATGTACCCTCGCGCTCGTACGATGTTCTACAGAGAGTTCCTAGAATGCACTTGAAATAAGAGGTACTAAGACAAGTCATCACTATCATCAATTTTTCTGGTTCTTTATTTTTATTCCCAGTATTTATTTATCATCTCGATCATCTAAACGTAATTGTTTCAATAAATAAAAATAAAAAAAGATAAATGTATCATTTTATATTTTTTAATTGACTTTAATTATTTGTCAGGGTTGATAAAAAATATGTAAGAGTATTATTTCTTCGATGGATGATATAGATTAAAGCTGTAGAAACAGAAAAAAAAATGGTAAAGAATAAATTTTATAAATAAACGTTTTTTAACAGCAGAAATGGATTTTTAGGTTAGCTTATCTATTTGGGGGTTCATCACCGTGTATCTTTGTACTTAAAAAACAAAAAAAAAACGTATTGTTCTTTGACGAGGGCTCTCTTTTGCAGAAGAAAAAGGATGTGTGGTTGGCCATTGGTAGTTTAAGACCAAGGCATGCTCAACCCAAGATTGCAATCGCTTTCCTAATACCCGAATAAACGATTGGTAAGTTTGAGCCGGGTGATGTGCGTGGGTACATTTAAAAGTACCAACAAATGCTCAGCCGACTCGTATCTCACACACTCCTCCCAATCGACATTACAAATCATCCCCAGAGAATTGTAATTGTATGTTTATTATTCATATATATCGTGTCTACCAGCGTGTAATCAAAGAAAAAATGAAAATTAATTAATTTTTTTTTTTTTTACGTTATCAAATAAAAATTACGTGTTATGTGCCTGTTATTACAACAAGTCATTTCACTTATAATTAAAGAATAAAATATTGAATAATAAAAGCAAATAAATGAAGAAATGAAAAATCAAAGAAGAAAAATTTTGTATTGAAGAATTTATATTTTTATTATTTAGAAATTAACTAACGTTCAATGATTTGCTTTTTGTCCCCTTGTTCGCGCGTCCCTGCCAAACTTGGCTGACTGGCATGGCATTCAACTGTTTGCTGTTCGTAGGAGCAGGACTCCTCATCCAAAGACAAGTCCAAGGAGAATGGGTCAAGCCGAAAATCATCTGGGTGAGTAAATAAAAACTTTTACATAATTGAGGGAAAAAAAAAATACTTGCGGTTATTTCATCCCGCAACATTTACGGAGTACTCCCAACTCTGTGTTTATTTGTTAATCAATCAATTAATTCATTTATTCATTCATGTGTATATATATACATGTATAATGTAAAACATCTGTATATATACATATATACATTTTTAAATATTTTTTAATTATCGAAATATAAACAAAACCAGACCAAGCTTTTAGACGTGACAGTTGCACACTCTCAAGAATATATTCTCTTTGTTATAGACACCGTACAGTTAGTGTAAATGCCGCTTTATTTCGATAATTCCAAACGGTAATACCCAAATAATGGTGAGTATAGTGACGAAA
>JAQQBR010000003.1:2683641-2723807 GCA_030347285.1 Microctonus hyperodae | reverse complement strand
GGGGAATTTTTAATTTAAAATAAATTTTAATTATGATTGAATATTTTATTTTTTAAACAAGATCTTTTAAACAATGCTATAATCGAATGGTGATATTGCAAATGGGTGCATAGAGTCGTGCTTGATCGTGTGCAATCCTAGGGGTTTATAATGTGTAACACATTATCATTGACCCGTGAAATTACGTTCCCCACGCGATATTTGCCATGTATTGAGCGTGCCCATAGTTAAATTGCTGGCGTCAACCCAGCACAGTTGTTGCAGCGTGTGTTGGTCGCTCGATAATCCACTTATCTATATACTCTTGCTTACTAAAGAGTAAAATACACAGACATATATATAATTAATATGTATATCAAGCTCTTACATTGTTGCTTTTCCAATTTGTTTAACAAATTCTTTTCCTTATATATTTCTTTTTTTTTTTTCTTTTACATCATCAAGTGTACACTCTCAGCTGATGAACTTGGCCTTTACTTGGCTCACCTACCGACTTAAGCATTGACTTTGCTTTGAATTCCTTACCTCACTTGAACTCAGTGAATTAACAACTATATAGAAAGTTGTTAATTTGTCTTTGGTCTTTGTCACTTGCATTTATTCTTTTTCATTTCATCATTCTGCCTTTATTTAATCGATTATCGCATTAATTTACTTGGCAATTCTAAACGTTAAATATTCATTGAACGCCCGATGAATTTGCATTAAAAGCGAAACTATTGCAATTACAGGTGGGCGACAGAGATACATTGCCATCGGTTGCAGCTAGATTTGACACAACGCCATCCGAGCTGAGAAAACTCAATAGACTTGGTAGCACATTTATTTATCCGGGACAACAGCTTTGGGTACCAATAAAAGGTGGATCACGTGCAGGAAACGATGGAACGAATTTAGATGCACCGAGTCCTGATCCTTGCCATGATCATGATTCACAAGATGATTTGCCACCGGAAGAGAAAGGTTAGCAGCACTTGTGAAACATTATGGAGAAAAATGAGATAAAATAAAATAATGATTAATAAATAATAGAAGAGTATATAATTTATTATAATTAAATTATTATAGAATTATTGGATAATTTGCGACCGGTGTCACCTAAACCAGGTCACATAGAACGTGTGAAAACGCCACTGGGCAATAAAAATTCAGCAATGGACGAGGATGAGCCTGCTTATAGAGAACGATTTTTGAAAATTAATGTTCGTCATGTAACAGATGGCCAGGTAAATTATCACTATCATTTACATTTCACAATTATTTTAATTAATTATGATTGATTTTAAGTGAAATTAATACGTGCCAATATTGTATGTATATAGGGTGTTGTGAGTGGAGTGCTATTGGTTACACCTAATGCCGTGATGTTCGACCCAAATGTGTCAGATCCGCTTGTACTTGAACACGGCGCTGAATCTTATGGTGTAATAGCACCAATGGAGTTTGTCGTTAATGCTGCAATCTATTATGATATAGCGCATATGCGTGTTAGTCATACTGATGCATCATCAAATATTGATAAAAAACCAGAGATTTATTATATGAAAAAACCAACTAGATCTGATGAAAGAAAGTGTTTATCGCCTGGTAAAGATGAAAATTTTTCGGAATTAACTGTCGATGATAATGAAAGTGTATGTAGCTGTGCTGAAAGAGATGGTGATGCGTTTCCAAAAGCATTTGAACGTGATCTTGTTACACCTACCAATTTACAAAATGTAATATATAAATTTTTTTTTATTTATTTTTTTCCATTTATGATGATGAATTCATTTTTTAATATTATTTTGAAGGATGAAGGATCAGCTTCCACCAAAGATAAGGATAAAGATAAGGAAGAAGAGAATAATGAAAAAGAAATTGGTGGCGGTCAAGCGAGTAGAACACTCGAGGAACGCAGACGTTCCATGTTGGATCATCATTGGGCTGTTCCAAGCAAAGACAGATGCTCATTTTCTGTTGATGACGAACAACAAGATTCCATAAATTCCGACAAGGTATTTAAAATTTTCCATTTGCACAAAAATTATAAAATAAGATGATCAATTTTAATATTATTCTCTTTTATTTTTTGGTTTTTAGAGTCAACCGGAGACATCCAAGGCGAGTGCTATTGCTGAAGGTGAAGAAGGATCTCTAGTCAAATTGTCGTGCTACGATTCTGGTATCGACATTCGTGAACCTAATCCCCCAATTCCCGTAGTTCAACCCATTCCTGCGAAAAAAGTGTATTCGGACGCGGACATAGTTTTATCTTCAGATTGGGTGCCGCCAATAACCATCGCCCCGACAAATGTTTCTGGAAATACTCTCGATGCGGTGGCGACTGTCAATGGTAGGAAGAAGGCCAGTTCGGTGTCATTCAGTTTGGACAGTAATGCTGAGGAACCGGAGAAAGACGAGGAACATAAAGAAGAAGATAAACATGAGACACGTAAAAATAAGGTAAATTAAATATTCAATTTTTTTTTTTTATATAAATATTTATTATATTTATTTATGAGATCCTATTGATGAATTCAGATGTTGAAGAGATTGTCATATCCTTTGTCATGGGTTGAAGGCCTTACTGGCGAAAAGGAGGATGAAAATAAATCAGTACCTGAAAAAGTAGCAAGCCTTCCAAATAGCGCCGACAGTCATCATTCCTCGGTATTCAGTAAAGTTTTCTCAAGGTAAATTTACATTATACGAAATAAGAATAATTCAAAGTAAACACTATATCAAAGATAGAAAAAAATTTAATTTATTGTTAACGAGTTAATACCATTGATGAAAAATATTTTTCTGCTCTGTTATAATAATTTGATAAAGAATTGCTTCAAATGCGTGACACTTTTTTTTTTTAATTATTATTCACTAAACGAGTTTGAATTGTTTCTCTTCTCTATATTTTTTTCATCTCGTTTGGTTTATCAATGCTGCTGCTGGTGTATTTTATTAATAATAATGCCGCCCAGTTTTTTTGCTTTTAGTCAATTTTATTCCAGATGGAAGAAGCCATTGTCCAGTTATACATAAGTCTGGAGAATAAATTTTTTTCTGCATTAATAGAATTTATATACTCAATTAAATTCTTTATATATTTATTTATTCATATATTATACATATAGATTTTGCAGCTTTTTTTTTGCATTCGATAAACCGATCGTGGAAATTTTAATCGCTCTTATTAATATCAATAAATATCCCATTCCTATTCAATAATAAAACTTGATGTATTTTTTAATATTTAAAAATTCAAGATCCTCAATAATTTTCTTTAATCATTTAATATTAATAATAAACCAATAAATACCAACTAACAAACAACTATGTAAATGGTGGTGGAACAAATTAAAAGCTCGCCAATCAACCTGGTGAGTGACTTTAGCTCGGGGCTATTTGCTAAAACACCAAGTGAAGAGAGCGGCGGAGGCGGTAGAGTTGGAGGTACACCTCCGCTTACCGCCTCTTCTCTCTCCCAGGACTTCAGCAATCCGCTATTTTCTCCGGGTACCGCAAGTCTCATTGGGTGAGTCTGGTCCTGATCATCATTCACAATCATATCCCTTAAATCCATCAAGTAATTCCGTAAATCAAAATTCCTATCTGTGTCTGCTTCTGACCTCACACGTTTGTTAAACAAATATTTGTGTCGACAAACAATTCAACAATTATTCCATCAAGACAATTCAAAATAAATTAATTATACATACAATATTGCTTTATTTGGTGGCCGATCCTCATTTTTTTTGTGAATATTTATACTTTTGTGTGTAGATTTAATTTTCATTTTTGTCTGTAAATTTTCCTCAAATCCAAATTGTACATATTTATTTTTCTGGTTTATGTATATTTACTGTGAATTCCCGCTGTTCATTGTTGCTTTTTTTATAGGTGCATACCAAAAATCTTTTCAGGCATTACCAACTAATGGTTGTGTTTCCAGTGTTGAAGTTCCTCATTTTGCTTACAGGCAATAATACACAAAACAACATTATTCTAAATGAAACTACAAAGAAAACAATAATAACACATTATTTCTGTATAAATTATTTCAATATGGCTCATGCGATATATTTTAATTGTAAATTTCTTTTATCCTGCTCTAAATGTTTTTTTATCTTTTTATAACGTACAATTAATTTGTATTTGTATTTGATTATTTTATTCTCATATAAATGATACATTAATGAATAAATTTTATTTCAGACGCACATCAGTGGGTACATTTATTCGACAACAACCATTAACATCATCGGGCAGCAGTAGCGTTGACAGTAGTCGAGGGAGTAAAACCTCAACAGCACCACCACGATTGGATTATCGTAGTATGGTTTCTGTTGACGATATGCCTGAACTCTTCGTCAGTTTTGACAGTCAGTATATATGTCTATTATTAATTTATTTCTTCATTTTCGTTTTATTTAAAATTAAAAAAAGCTATTAAAACCAGCAAGAAGAAGAAAATAATAGCTATTGCGGCAGTACACAAATTAAGTTTATTTAGATAGTGACAATTAGACAGCAACATTAAAACATTATTTATCGCGCAATGCACTATAGTTATAAAGTAGAAAGCTTTTAATTATATAAATCTCTTATAATAATTTAAAATTCATTTTTAATCATAAGTCATTTAGATATTGAAAGAATAATATTAATCAGCGAATTATTATTGTCGGGTTAAATTGATTATTTATATTTTTTATTCAATTGAAAATTTTAATACTGTCGCAGTGGCTGGACAGAATTAATTATTTTTTATTTCCTTATTGAAGATTAACATAATCATATACAGTACACTGAAAATTTTATATCATACTAATCCGATGAATATTCATCTATTTCTTTCATTCCTCTAGTCCAAGCACGTAATTTTTCTGAACTCGAAGACCTCGGTAGGTTCATACTGTATTAGCTCTTACTCTCATTTTTTCTTATTTTATTTTATTTCATTTCTATTATATGAATCTGATCTCTCATTGTTTCTTTCATTTTTTTTTCTTTACGCTCCAATAAAATAATGATTTGATTATTAATATCATTCATTTAGCTTCTTACAGTTCTCCTACAATGTTCTTTATCTTCTTTCGTGTTCGTCGTGAGGGTAATGACAATTGCTCTGATCTCTGCCTTTTTTTTTATTCATATTTATTCTATCCCAGCACATTTGTTATGAAATTTTATAATTGTTTTTTTTTTATCATTTATTTTCTATTTCTTCATGAATAATCATTTCATAATTTTGTGCTTTGCTTTTATCGCACTGAATCCAAACGCTTTTATCGCTGATATAAACATGAAAAAATATAAATATATATTTATCATTATTTGTGAAACATAATTTGCTTGTGTTTGATTTATTTTATTTTATAAATAAATATAAAAAAAAACATATGCCCCATTGATTATTGGTCTTCTTATCGCTTGCGGTTCTTCTTTAAAAGTGCCATGAAATATTCAAACAAATTCAGCAATCATGCTTATAAATATATAATTAATTTATAAACTAGTGAAAAATGATAAATCAATAATTTTTTTATTGTAAATAGCTATTCATGAAGATAATTAAAATATTAATTTTATTTTATCATGACTATAACAGAATTGATCCCGAGACCAGCGCGAAGCTGTGAGGATCCACCTTTGTACCTGAGATTACGAACTGGCAGGCCTAAGGACAAGAAAATACCACGTTCTACCCCAATTATGAGTTATGGAAAGAAAAAATTACGACCTGAATATTGGTTCAGCGTTCCACGCAACAGGTAACTTGATTTTCTTCTTTAAATTCATCTATTATTTTTCTTTATTTAACTACACAATATGTCATTCATATTTATCATATAAATCCATAACCAATTTAAATAATTTGTATATTATTTAGCTGCTATCAAATTCTTAAAAAAATCTTTCTATTCAACACGAAAGTTATATTCAATCAATGAAATTTATCATAAGCAATTCGTGTTGTTACATTTTTTTTTTCTTAACATATTTAAATATCTTTATGCTAGAAATATAAAATTGTTTTTGTACGCCTACACGAAGGTCACAATTATTTTCGTAAACATTTGTGTATTTTGTAGTTAGTAGTAGTGATGCTATAAATGCCCACGCAATTTTATCACTAACAACTTTATTGTGATACATAGACAGACTGGATAACAATCAGGCGCCAAGTATTGCACGATAAATTAAGGAAAAAAATATATACATATATAAAACAAAAATAAAACTTTCATTATCAAATCGATTATTCCAAATTTAATTTTGTTTTATTTTTAATTGAAATGATTATAGATTTATTTATATCATATTGTGTATACTCAGAAATTAATGATAAGCATTAATTACACCTTTGAAGAAATTATAATTAAGAACATTTTTTTTTTTTTCACATTATTTTTCAACACAATTTTTATTTATATATATTTTTTTATATCTCTGGTGATCTTATTTCTTTGTAACTAAATCAGATTAATCACACGGTTATAAATAAGTCTGATGATACGTAAACGAGTAAATACTGATAAAATTATTATTAAATTTATACGGAACATATATTTTTTTTATTGTTTCATAAGAGAATTCACGTACTCAAGATTTTTATATCTATAAACCATCTTTGAATAATAATAATTTTACGCGCGCTCTATAGTCACATGGTATTTACATCAAATTGTTAATGATCACGTGAACAGCTGTGAGTCATTTGTGGCAAGTGTGTTTCTATATTCATGAATAGTAATGTACGTATCTATGTACACGACGCATGTGGATTCGATGTTATTCATAATTTTTTCTTGTTTATAAAATAATTTTAAAATCAAGTCAATTTTATTTTTATTAATATTAGTTAATTATAATTAATTACAATGGAGGGAATATTGAATATATATAATTTACCTTATTTGAGAAATATGGGTCAACGAGCAATACCATTTCTCGCTAAGAAGTAAATATTATTTTATCTTTCTTTAATAATTATAATCTTTTTTCTTTCATTAATATTCTCAAATTAATTGATAGTAATTTTTATTATTTCTTTTTATATTAATTAAATTTATTATTACAGGGTGGACGATCTCTTTCGATTTATTCACGCATGGACTCCGTCACTTTATGGTGAATTGGATGAAAATTATTGGATTGGACGTGGATATATTTTATCAGATACTGACACGGACTTATCGCCAGAAGCGTCGCCACAAGAACCCAGTAATTCTGGTGAATTGGCCGACGAAAATAAAAATCGTCGCGATGGCGATGAAATCACTGATTTAACTCGCGAATCATGGGAGGTAAGTTCAAATTGAAAAAAAAAAGAAACAACAAGTAAATATAAATATAAATGAGAAATTAATTATTTGATAAATTGAGTTAACGAATAATTATCATTTATAATGAGTATATAATATATACATACATGTATGAAGAATATAAATACATATGTATATATTTATTGTATGCATATTTGTGCTATGAATGATGGTGATGATCGGTGTCTTATTGGCAATATATATTTAGCTGATCAAGGCACCGTACGTAAAGCTCTACACCATACTGAAGACCTCGAGCACGTCAGCCGACTCTGAGCAGATACAGGATCCTGAGGTACTCCTGTTCCTCCTTTTAATGCGACACATGCGATTCAATGTGATTGTTGTATACTTTTATGTATAACACCTCCCATACAACACTGGGATACATTGCGCTGTCTCATTTACTCTTTTTCCCTAACTCATTTCCTTACACGCTGACAATTAAGGAAAGAAAGAAGAAGAAATGAAAAAAAAATATTTATTTTTACAATTTTATTCATAAATAATCGGATATTTATTATTTGTTATTTATTATTATCATGCACTGCATGTTGTTTTCGATGGAATATTTTAATCTAATATTTTTTTTGTGTTATAATTATTGTTTTATTATTCTTTTTGATAAATTATAGCTGGTATTTATTATATTAAAAAACTGATTCAATGAAGCAGACACACGCGATCACATTTTGTTTATGTCTTTCATCAACATTTTGTCGGCTGTTAGTCACTTGTGTCAATATAATCAGTTTGAATTTCGGATGAATAGTGAGTTTCAATTGGAATAAACTTCATCTGTCGTATTTCTCATGATATTTCTTGTCAAATATAGAAATTCTCGATCAACTGCATCTGAGTTTGATAGTTACAATTTCATATACTTCAGTTCAATGTAGAAACTTTGAGTCTATTCTCTTCGATGATTTATTTTTTTCATTTTGGCTTCTGTTCCCTCGCTCTTTTTCTTTGGCTCTCCTTCTATCCTTCATTATATTGGATCACTTCCAAGTCATTATATTTACACTTCATCTTACTTTGCTCATTAAACATGTTAGTAAAACTTGAAGAGAAAAATTGTATGAAAATTGATGAAAATAATTTTAATGAACTGAAATGAATTATGAAAGGATTTTCACCTATGTTCTTTTTTACTTCCTGTTGATGGTCAATCGAGTGCAACGCACTCATTATGTTTACATAAACAAAACTATACTTATATTGTCACGTTGACAGCTAATAGAGTTTTTGAATAAGCATTATTATCGGTAAAGAAAATAATATGCTATAAATAAATTTTGAAGGACAGCAATTGCCTCTTGTTTTTAAATTTATTATTATATTTAATATCTGTTATTATTTTATTTATTATAAATACCGATAATCATTGATTATTATTCAATAACGTAAACAAATTAATGATAAACCAGTTTTTCAAGTACCGCATTAGATAGTGGTCAATTAATATCAATATTTTTCTCTTATTCGCGTTCATTATTCTCGTGAATAAATTCATATATTTCTGTAATATTACCGTTAACACGGACACCCGTGTTACGTAATGTCAATTGCGGTATGGCGTCGTAGCACCATTTATCATTGCTATTATATTCACTTCTCTTGTTGCGTACGTGTCACCAGACTCGTACACATCATTTTCATCTTTAATGCAAATGCTAATTCATTATATATGTATATCACATCCATTCACACTAATAAACTTCTATTTTCCTTTCTCGTTTATTTATATTATAATGAAAAAAAAAAAAAAAAATGTAAATACAATGCATTTAAACAATTATTTATCAAGGTTGAAACTATCTTGTATTTAATTCTTGGTCAAAAATCATAAATATCAGTGGAAAATTTTAATAATGAAAAAGTATTAAAAAAAAAAATAAAAAGCCTTTCAATTGAGTTAATTATAAAAACTTTGGGCTGAAAGATGAATATTAAGATTTTTTTTTTCTGATGTCATTGGCACAGAAGTCTATAAAAATTGTGATAAAAATATTTATACAGATTTATTTACATATTCTGTGCCATTTAATTATTTCCAAGAATTAATTGAGCACTTTGAATTTTTTTTTTGAATAATCTATGATGTTCTTTATATCTTTTTTTCTTTACAATTAATTGATTGGCCATATTGGAGATACAAATATGATTAAAATTGAGAGAAGTACATGTTGCGCAGGCAATGCTATGCTATATTACATGTCGTGCTAATCCGTGATACAAGTCTATAACAGTCAACTCTTGCGTCAATGAAAGTTCAGTACGACTTTAGTCTCCAAGAAGTGAAGCTCGTTTCAGTTATAAAATAATTATTTATAAAACGACATTCACCGATTTATTAATTGATTTTTTTTTATTACTTTCTCGCACTCCCCCTTCAAAATCATAACATTTATTGGAAATATATTTACATATTTAAATATATATTACGTAAATAAATGCGACTGTGTCTCAATCGTCGTGTATATTAAAATTGAATTTTTTTGAGAGTGCTAAAAAAAGCTTTTTTACGTGCGATATAGACGAGAAAATTTAGTAAATCACATTCTGCTCATGCGCGAATAATATACGCATTTAAATATGACGAGAGAAGAACCAATGAATCAAAAAGGATCATCACGATTTTTAAAACATATTGTTAAAATGCCAAAGGCCAAATTACCAAATCCAATCAACAAGATTACAAAATTTCTAAAACAAAGAACGAAGGTAAATACAATTAACGAAATATTTATTGTGTTTGTTTTTTTTTTTAACGTAAAAAAGAAATATTTATTGATAAACAATTATGAATTAAATTGCGGTAATCTCGAAATTATATTTCAAGAATAATAACACATATTTAGACACCCATATTTTTAAATTTTTATCATGCCACAATTATATTTGTGTACTCCAGTATATTAACTTTTTTTTTTGTTTTTTTTTTTACTTACCACTATAAATGCTATCGCGAGAACAACTCGAGTCGCGTTTATGGCCAAGCTATTAAAAGACATACATATGAATTATAATTTTAAAATACAAATAGTGCGATTGAAAGAAGAGAAAAAAATAAAAAAATGAATTGAATTAATATAAAAATATTAAGTAAGGTTTTCCTTTCTCTTCTTTATTTTAGTTTTTTATTTTCACATCAGTTCATTGACTACTCAATAATCACTTTATTAATACATGTATAAATAAATCATTAAAAGTTCTTGATGATTATGTTTTCTATACTTCCGATGGTATTTTTACTTTTGAGGTTTTAAAAAACTTGTATATACTTTGTTGCTTCCCGATCTCCTTGAATAATATCATGAGGAAATCCGTCATTTAAACATTTTATATTTTATATTACACTATTCAACAATCATAAGTTCAAATCACTAAAGAATTTTTACCATGAGAAGATTATTAAAGTATAAAAAAAATAACATATCCATTAAACGACATTCTCAAATTAAATTTATTAAAATAAAAGGAAAGAAACAATGATTAATAAAATTATTGATATTATATACGTGAGAAATATTATAAATATTTGTTGGAAATTAAATTCCAACGTGATTATTATACGCAATTATACACATTCATCGTATAAAAATTTCGTTTATTATTTTATCTACTTTGAATAAAATAATATTTATATTATTACGTCATATAATTTACACGAGTTAATGTGACTTTATTCAAATATTTTTTATTGACAATGATAATAATAACGTATTTCACAATGATGAATGTTTTTCACATTATTTAAAAATATATCATGACCCAATGGATATTAATAAACTAATAAATATCTCGGTAATTAAAAAAATTCTGTTAATTTTTTATATTTAATCATCTAAATGTTCATTATTAATCTCTTCTCTCGTCAAATAAAATTATATATGATATCGCGTCTTGATATAACAGGCAAATAATTGTTCTGAGAATTTTCCTGTCAATAAAAAAAGAAGAAAAAAAAAATGAAAAGTAAATCAAGTGCCAGCGTATACAATGACCGATTGTTCTATCACGTGATTAATTTTCTGTGAGATTATCTGACTAAAATCGAGATCAACGATTGATGTCATTTATCACCTCACTTTCAATTTTTTTTCTCATCACTCAATGTTTATTTATTTCAATGGCTTTTTAAACGCATTCGGAGCGAAAAATATATGGAAAGAAAACAGATTAAAAAAAAAATAGTAATTGCATTCGGGAAGATAATGAAGAAATATTTTTAGTACATGGGGAGGTTCAATGGCCATGATGAGACATGGCGCCGTATTTATATTCGAGGCCAACCGCCATTTTCGAGGCACTCTGGATATCAAGGGAGAATGCATAAATATATATATTTCACTTTGCCAATGGGCTATGGGGAATTGGCGCCCGTTGGCAAAGCTTATAAGTATTTTTCTTTCTGTTTTTTCTTTTTTTTTCCTTCCACCCAAACTCGTTATATTTATTGGGAGAACCCTGAAACGATCGAATAACACCACGGGATGAAAGCACAAACATCTCAGTTGCCAGTGGTCCCTCGATAGATCCAGAATAATTTCAGATTGAATTTTATAAATAGAATTGAAGAAGTTTAGTTTAGATTTATTTCAGTGTTTAGATTTGTTTTTCATTAATTATCAGTGAAATTTATATAATTATTTCAATATGACGGCTGATGCTTTTTCTATTCTCAATTATGTCTTTCAACATTCATCACTAATGCTCTCGGTAAGAGAATTTACATCATGTAAATTTATTACAATATTAATTTATATTTTGAATAAATTCCCAACGATATAAAAATTAGAAATTCTTCTCGTTTGAATCATCAGATTTAAATATAAAATTTAACATATCTTCACCAACTATGGCGAGATGATAAATTTATTTTTAGTTTACTAATCTTCTATTGATCGTTTATATCAACCTCCTACACTGTCCGAAATTTTTTTTGGACAGTCGCCAGCAGATATTCATTATAGTGATTTTAAAATATAAGAAAAAATTATAGGGTTGAAATTTTTCTATTTTATTAATAAGAAAATTAATAAACCGGAAATATTATTTATGTGTCATCTTTCATTACACGAGCCTTGTGAATCTAGTTCATTGCCAACTAGGATAATTAGGACCAAGTCCATAGGGGAATAATTTTGCATAATATTCTTAATAAAACTAGAATCGAATGGAAAACGTTGACATAAAATCAACTATTTATTAATTTTATTTATTTTTTTTTTGTTATAATAAAAGAGCAAAGGAAATATATGAACAATAATATTCAAGGCAAGTTTGCCAATAACCCAAGGCAACATTCTCATAAATTTTCCCAGGGTCATAAGAAAAAAAAAATCTTTTGAGATAATCCATTGAAGAAATTATAAATATTAAATATTTACAATATTATCAACTTATCAATCATAATTCCCATTTAATTAAATCTTATTTTTCATTCAAATTTAAGAGCAAATGTTTCAATTAAATTTTAACATTTTTCTCTCGTATAACACTGAAAATTACGAACATTTGAACAAAACGAGGTCGTGTAGTAGAGATGGCGAACTTGCCTTTGTGTATATAAAAGCGTCGACGACCTCAAGTACACAAGCAAAGAGAATGCACGAGGCGGTGCAACACCAGTTTCAATAATGATTTGGTATTATACATATATACTTTTATAGTATTGAGACAGAAGAGAAATAGAGTGAGATCATTGAGAATAACTGCGTGAGAGATAATATTATACTTGGCGTAAGATAATTCTAATAGCAAGTACGCAGCTGGTTATTTGTTCAATCAAGAATCAAGTCTCGAGTTTCATGATTACTCTATGCATACACACAGGATGAAAATAATTTTCCTATTACTTCGATCAATAATAATCACATTTAATACTGCAAATAAATAGCTGCACTTATTCTTAATTTATTATCATTAATGATTATACATTTTTATTTAAAAAAAAACATATGCAAAAAAATTCATGAAGGGGGAAAGAATAAAGTAAATGATAAATACTATTGCATATTTATAATAATATATCATTCAATGATCCATATGTCAAACAAAATATAAACTTTATCGAGTAGATGGTGTTGTTCAATACACGATTAGAATAAAAAATAACCGGATTATTTCCATCTATGTATGCATGTCCAAGTCGTGTGTGCATGTGTGTTCGAAGGCGCGATAAAGTTATGCAAATTCTGTAAGTCAAACGTAACACCAGACGCTACAGTTGTGTCACACAATGGAAAATGGAAGAAAAAAAAACAGAATAATAATAAAAAAATAAAAATAAAATGAACTTATAAATGATATATGGTAAATTGCTGATAAATTTTCTTTTACAATAATATATTGCTTCGAGTTTGCATTGAATAATATGGTTTATTTGGATGACATATGTTCATAATTTAAATGCCAATGTAAGAAATGAATAAAAAAAATCAATATTCTTTCATACAGTCAATTTTTTTTTATATACAAATGTTTTTCAGTTCTTACCAATTGAATAAAATATTCATAAATTATTATCATCATCATCCAAAATGTCTGTAGAAATTTTCATAATCATCATCTATTTCATAATATGTATTTTTTTCTTTTATTATTCTTTCTTTCGTAATGATATTGTTACTCGTAATTAATTATTATTATCCAATACATCGAGATATTAATTTATAATTAATACAGTGACAATATACATTCAATTAGATAAAATTATTCATTTCTCGAATATTCTTACATGCACACATCGGTTATTAACCCGATAATTCTACAAGGCTGAATTGATCACTCGACAATTTTAATATCATTGACATTAAATGTCCTTTTTATATTCCCAATCCTCTAAACACTGTATACACATATACGAAATTAAACTTAATACATTGAAGATGAAACAATTAATATAAATAACAATTTTATTTTATTATTTATTCAACTCTTATTACAAATATATTATTTGAGACTTAAGATTATTTTTTATATTACATGTTTTTCAGCACTGAGTTTATTAGATTTTGCACCATGCTCAACAATTAACAACACAAACAGAAAAAAAATTATATAATAATATAATTTATTTAATTATATTACACTACTACTACTACATATAACACTGGATGTGCTCTGTTATATTAAATATGTGCTAGAATTAATTGTGTTTTAGAATTTAGGTATAGAAATAGACTGTGTTTAATTGTGTCTAGACATTTATTAGAATAATCAATAATTTCCTGAATGAATCCATCACCTATTAAAATACATATTTTTATTTATTGTCAATAAAATCCAGTAGTGCGTAGGTCAGGATTGCAAAAAATAAATAAATGTAAGATTGACAAATTTATTTTTCAATTGAATCAAACAAACACATCTGTACTACCTTGATTATTTGCACTGATCCTTGACTCCATTGGAATTAATTTGCGATAATTGAAAATATAAATAAATGTTTATTAATGTTATTTAATTAATGGTAATTACAGGTTCTGTCTATGAGCGAAGAGCTTAGACGAGCTCTTTATGCAAACAGCGCAATTTCACTGGACACTGATATATTAGTTCCTGATCTGGTTGGTGTCACGGAAATTCTCAGCGATGAACATAGAGAAAATCTTTGTCGTCATTTGCCCGCTAGGGCTGAAGGATATCTTTGGACATTGGTGTTCAGTACGAGTCAGCATGGATTTAGTTTGAATAGTATGTACAGAAAAATGGCGAAAGTCGAGAGTCCAATTCTTCTAGTCATTGAAGACACCGAAGGAAATGTAAGTTTAATGGAAAAATAAATTTTTATCATTATCTTTTTTTTTTTTTCATTGTCTATAAACAATTAAATTAACAATTATTTTTTATTTTCTTTTTAGGTCTTTGGTGCCCTCACTTCATGTTCTTTACATGTGAGTGATCATTTTTATGGTACTGGCGAGTCTTTATTATTCAGGTTTACACCGAGGTTCCAAGCTTACAATTGGACTGGTGATAATATGTATTTTATCAAAGGAAACAATGAGAGTTTATCTATTGGAGCTGGAGAGTAAGTTTATCGATTTATTTTTATGATAAATTTTAAAAGGATTAAGAATATAAATTTTTTTATTGTTATTCGTATATATTTTTTATTATTTTTATTAATATCATTTTTTCTTTAGTGGCAAATTTGGATTGTGGTTGGATGGAGATCTTTATCAAGGTAGAACACAATCTTGCAGCACATATGGCAATGAGCCATTGGCGCCACATGAAGATTTTGTTGTTAAAACATTGGAATGCTGGGCGTTCATATAGGACACGGCCATAATTATTTCATCGACGCCCTCGCCGCAGCCTAATTTAACCTGAGCTACGGATTTGTGGTGATGGAGAACAAATCCCAGTATCAGGAGAGATCAGACTAATTGCCATTGTACAATGATAAAATCCAAAAAAAAACAAAACATAGGAAGAAAAATAATAAGGATATATATGAAACTCAGATCTATGGATTTTATCAAATACAAAAAAAAAATTGTAGCGTAAAATACTTTGAGGTAATTGTTTCGAAGTTAATATCGTGGATTGTGCATCAATATCTCAGACACACAGTAGAAGAAAAAATGATTGAGACGTGATTAGATAATGAGAATCATTTAAAATGCTGTAATTTTTAGAAATCAAATGAAATCAGTACAGCACTTGGAATAAAAAGATTAAAACCGAGAGAGAGAGATATGCTTCAATTGCCGAATTATTATCGGCCGATAGACTTGATGATCATTTAATTAATAATTGTTTTTTTTCTATCATTGTATTTTTGTGTATTTATTATTTTATGTTAATTAATTAGTTAATTAAGTTAAGTTATATACATTGCTTTTTTCTGTTTGATCGATTTTTTTTAGTAAACAATTAGATCGAAAAATAGATGGAAAAAGAGGAGAAAAAATCATATTCTTTTTTTGCTTTTGCATTGAATTGTATATCGGGTGTTTATTGAAAACAAAATTGTATAATATTTGTGAACGAAAAGAAAAAAAAAATACTAAATTTCATAGGCTATAAAAATGAAATAAATCATTGTGAGGATGATTAAAATATTTTGGATGTGTAATTTGTGAATGATTATTATATATTATAATGATTGTGAAAGATTGTCTTATAAATGAGTGATCCAATGGATTTGGACGCGAAATATTTAGATTATAATAAGAAAACAAAATCATGCAGCATTGCACATACACGATGCTTAACCTCAAAAAAGGAATAAAGAAAAAAAAATTAAAAAAAAAATAAATATTGAATATTGAATACGATGCCACCAAAACGCTAAAATAAAAAAAAAACGTTTGTTGATGTGTAGATAATGTAGATAATTCATGTACATATATACATATATACAACAATCATGTTCCAGTGATTAATTTTAATCCTAAAATATTGGAGAAAGGAAAAAAATTATAAAAATTAAAAAAAAAAATGATTAAGATTAATAATTAAACTTTGCAGAGAAAATTAATTCACACACACATTTACATCATAAACAAAATACACATATTACATATATATATATATAGATATATATCTATAATCATGTACATGAATATATATATGTACACATGAGATAAAAAAAATTAAAACATCCATCGAGGCGATATAAAAAAAGAATCTAACAAATATTTAGGATCTGATGATATTAGCATTTAGCTGACTTGTATTAAAAAAAAACTAATGATAACCAACAAACAAGAATATCGTACTGATTAATCAAAGAAAATAATTGTCATAAAAGTGATATGAACAAAATCATTATACGAATATATTGGGTATATATCATATTATATCATCATGACGTCATTGAATACATCAATTAACACAACGAACATAAACTAGCCTGTGTCTGCCTCAATATATTTCCCTGAGGCATTCTCTATAATTATAAATTATAATTTAATATATTCATATACATATTTTCTAAATTACTGTTATTTTTAATTTTATTAATGGCATTTTTTCTCTTGATATTTCCGTATTATTTTAATAAGACATTTTTTTTTATTTTGTTTCCAATTGTTTACACGAAACACACTAATCGAACTTTATCACCATCTTCCATGTAAATGCGACCGTTGTTCATTAAACAGAAAAATATGATAACTTTACATGAGTCTCTGTCACGAATAAATTAATGGAAAAAAAAAAATTATACGACGACCACTGTCACCATTCACGATTGACCGGATTGAGAGAGAATAATTTAAATGGAAAAATTATAATACATAATTGGAATCGATGCTGGATAAATTAAAATGTTCACAGGTATACTATGTATACATAGTATTTAGAATAACAAGTTTGCATGATAATGTCACGGCGATAGTTGGTTGAATTTATGTTGTACGAAAATAATTGAATAATTAAATGAAGAAGAAAAAAAAATTGGAATAAGGAGAAATACATTTGCATAATCGAATATTATTAGGCATCTTCATGCATATCATGGCAAGTATTATTGTCTGATAATTGATAATAATTTAACGCTTTATTTTTTACTTTATTTCGCAATGCAACACTAGACTGGTTTTTGTGTTATAAAATAATAATCCTAATAAAATATACACATATCGCACTTTTGATCCAATTTATATGTATCTAGATACTGGACCCTTTCTCAAAAAAAAAAAAAAAAATTAATGGAACATAAGCTCCAATTGGGGCAAATAAAAATATAATGCATGTCATTATAATGAGAAGAAAATTAGAACTGATATAGAAATAATAATTGAAAGAAAAATAAATATAATAAATTTTATGTAGCTATCAGCTTTCATAGAGAGTAGGTTTTGATGAATATATACCTATATACATATATACACATATTATATATGAAATGATACGTGTAAAAGCGTTGATAATTAGTTAGATTTGTCTAGTGTGTAATAAATTAGAAAATACTTAGATGTATACTATTGTGATACTAAGTAAAACCAAATGATAACTCAAAATCTTTTATTCGCATTTTGCGTGGTCGATTTCCCAAGGAATTTGTTCCTTGGGAAAATTCTAAATCTTGGAAAAAAAAAATAAAATGAAATAAAGAAGAAATCGTTTAACCAGTATCAAAAACACTTTTACAGGAAAATATTGTAGAATTTGCGAGCCTATATCCAGCATTGTGCAATGAAAAAATAAACAAAAAAAAAACACACACAGATGTGCTACTGCCTCTACACGAAGTAGAAGTAGATGTGACTTTTTAAAAATAATTAAAAATGAAACAAGAACAATCCAAATGATCTAATTAGTAAATATATGATACATGAAATATTATATTACTTTGGATAAGTTCGATCTTGCATAATATCCAAAGACTATTGTCACTCAGGAAGAAAATTTATTCTCCATGCTGAACGGAAATAAAAGAAAAAAAAATTAATGAATATATCTGAATAGTCCTGTTGTCAAATGAAATATTGGACGAATTATTATATTCTCCTGTGGATAAAATAAATAAATTGCAAGAAAAAAAAACCATATAAATAAATGTATTATTACGAAGTGGAACTTTCGTACATTGTCAATTAAGATTCAGACTGACTGCAGGGATTGAGTGTGCATCAAATTGTATGTTTCGATGTTTTATAGCTAATTAGGCATGTCATCGTCTTCGTCGTCGTTGCCATATGGTCGTTTACATTATAACAAAACAAATAAATAATATAACAGCTTTTAGTGAAGCTACAAAATGGTCTAGCAAATGTAAATGCTATTAACATAATTAAACTATTCATCAGTGACAGAAAAAATTTATTAATAAACTATTCATATTTGTAGAGACCAGTCAGTATGCAAGTCTAAAATCGTTGTCAATGCGACAGCTTAATACAGAGTCTTCCTCGGATAAAATGAAATAAAAAATAATAGACACGAAAACAGAAAATTTTTAAATAAAACATATACAGTTGTAATTTAATTTTTTTTTTCAATCAACACAGGACCATTAAAAACTGCCTGTTTGATCTACATATTACAACAATTGTTCGGTCCACAGTGTGTGTGTGTGCATGTGTGTGTATATATGTGTCTCTCACACTCGCTTTTTGTCATTAATATTTTTTTTTTCTTTTTTTTTTTCGTGCATCAACTTCACGACAGAAATAAATAATCGGACAATTAGAGGGAAAGTTCTATTTCGGCAAAATAATTAATACACAAAATGAAAAAAAAAATATATATATATACGTATATATCTCTGGACCAATCAATTTTACACTTCTATATACACAATGGATTATTCTGAGAGAAAATGTATAGCTGATTTTTGTGATGTTTTAAACTATCTCCCTGAAACCGAACACATCATAACTTAACACATGAAAAAAAAAAATATCATAAAATTTGTCTGCAACAAATATTAACTTGGAGTGATTGCAATGACCGATAAGCTAATTAATTAACATACACATTGTGTGATGTAATTCAAAGCGTCAAATCCATTGGAAATTTCGAAAATAATTGAAACGCAATATGGAAAAAAAATGAATGGAAAATTAAAAAAAAACATATACGATGAAAAAGAACAAAAAAAAAATGAATTATAATTAAGCAGTTTAATTAGCATAGTTTAGCTCAATGCGTATGGCTACCAAACACTTCAGTCAATATATCTACAGCCGTTTGTTGACTCATGCACAAAGAAATAATGAAAAAAAAAAAATTAAAAAAAATTAAATAATTAAAAATAACAATTAAATAAAACAAAAATCTACAATGATTATAATGAGCGTCTAAAAATATCCAATGAAATTATTACGTGTGAACGACAATTTAATCAGTATGCTATGTCTAATAATCATCAGATGAATATAACAAAAATATATAATTAAAAAAAAAAATACAATGTGCTGTATAATCCTGGTGAAAAATATCATGCGTACAAATTAGTTGTACGCAATTGTAATTTATGTAGACCAGTGTATGTAAATACTCTACAAAATGTTCATTGCTTCATCCACAGAAGCAAATAATGCATATACACTATTCACACACATACACCCACATATATACACATGTATACATTAAACATTAATATACTTATACAGAGATAAACGCGTTATATTATTCAATAAAACGCTAACAACATGTTATGCGGAAGAAAAATGTCTTTATCAATTTATTCATTAATCCCTCTTGAGTCATCATTGTGCAAATAAATGATGCAATTATTTGTGTATGCAAATTAATTTATTTACAAATGGCTATAATAATATGATTCGTGAACAACCATATTTCGTGTGATATCTGCCACAGATCGACAGCCTGAACGAATAAAAATTCATAGATTTAACTAAAATAAACTTACAAATTTTTTTTATTTTTTAGGTTAAGTCCATAATAAAAAACAAATTGTCTACTGACCTGTTAATGCAAAAGTTTGATCAATATCTTTCTTCATCAATTCTAAAACAGCTTTAGCACCTTTTTCACCTCCTTGTGCCAATCCCCATATCATTGGCCTTCCAATAAATACCTGACGATAAAAAAAAAATATATAATATTTATATATCAGCAAAATATTTGTGATAAATTAATTTGATTTATTATTCTACTGCATATGTATTTTTTTTTTATTCATTTGATTTTTAACGTAGTTAATTATAAATTTATTTATTCATATTTATATCTTAATCTTTATCATGTTTACCATTTTAGCACCCAATGCTAATGCTTTAAAAACATCTGTGCCTTGTCTTATTCCACCATCCAAATAAATTTCAACTCTTCCACCAACGACTTTCACAATCTCCGGTAATACGTCAATCTCATAAACCAAAAATATAAATTGATAAATAAAATATAATTTATTATTTAAAAATTATAAAACTGTTTACAATATTAATTTATACCGTTGCTGGTGTTCCATCAATTTGTCGTGCACCATGATTCGATACAATAATAGCCTTGACACCTTTATCAGCAGCCAAAAGTGCATCCTCAGCTGTCAAAATGCCCTTGACAATAATTGGCAATTGTGTTATACTAAAATAAATTGTGGAACATTATTTTCTAAATAATATTTACAATACTATAAAGTTTATTATAATGAATAATACCTTATCAACCAATCAATATCCTGCCACGACAATGAATCATCAAAGAGATTAGTCACGTATTCATTTAAGCCTGACCCAGCTTTAGCATTATTTATTTTCGTCGATAAATTTCCATTAAAATTAGCCAATTTTAAATGACTAGGTAATACAAATTTATTTCTCACATCAGCGCGTCTTACACCAAAAATCGGTGTATCAACAGTTAAAACAATCGCTTTAAACCCAGCATGTTCAATACGTTTAATTAAATCCAATGTTATATCACGATCATAATAAACATACAATTGAAACCATTTAATTGCATTTGGTGCTGCCTTGGCAATTTCCTCTACGCTGCATGTTGATATTGTCGATTGAATAAATATCGTTCCCACAGCTTCAGCAGCTTTGCGCGGGAAATATTTAAATTTAAATTCATGCGTGCGCATACTGTACATATTACAATAATATATACAATCATTTTTCTACACTGCTACCTACGTATACATATAGATATATACTATCAACTTAACCTCATTACACCGTACATTAATGCCTGCGTGTACCAATAAAATCATATTATACCTATATGTATACAGTAAGTATGTTGATGCGGAGGGAAAAGGGACAGCAACACATATATATTCGTCTGAGGAGGTCGATAACTCGTCTCTCTAGTCTCTGCGTTGAGGGTCAGTTGAGAGAGGAGAATATTTAGTATAAATGAATATGAACGTGTCGATAAAAACTAATAAACATCAGAAGAGGTGAAAGTTTTTGGTGCCAATTCGTATAGTCCATTGGTGGGTATGTACAATACAATTTTGACGTGCTCATGTGATGAAATCAATCAAAAATAATTCACGCCGGTATTTAATATACAATTAATAATCCAATACAATATCATTATAATAGTGATAATAATAAGAATAATAATAGATAGATAAAAAAAATTGCCACGTCAGTGAATTGCATAGCATAAAAATATTAATCATCATCACGGAGTCATGATAAATGCGAGATGATGAAGCGTAATGTAGTTAGCCTTATAAAATTCATTATACTCGCCACGTTTACAGTCATCATCACCGTTGTGGTGTTCCGTTATGTTAGAGGACCAAGGAATTTGCCTGGTCGACCACAGTCATTGCAATTTCATAATGCCAATGATAAAATTACGGTAATTATATTTTGAATTAAATTGAGAGTGTATCATGTATGAATGAATATTTAATGGGTGTTATTAGAGGTATATGATTTATAATTGTATGTATTTATTTGATATTTGTGTTTTAGCATGGAAACTCTGAGGAAAAAATTGATTGGCATGATTATAAAAGGATTAAAGAGGACGCAGAGAGAATTGGTATTGGTGAACAGGGAAAACCAGCTTTTTTATCGCAATCGGAAGGAATGAATAAAGAAAAATTATATAATGTTAATGGATTTAATGCAGCATTAAGTGATATGATATCATTGAATCGATCTGTACCGGATATCAGACATGGCGATTGTAAAAATAAGAAATATTTGAAGAAGTTAAGTTCAATTTCTGTGATAGTATCGTTTCACAATGAACATATCACTACATTGTTAAGAACATGCTGGAGTGTGATTAATAGATCGCCACCAGAATTATTGGAAGAAATTATATTGGTTGATGATGCTAGTACAAAAGTTGAATTGAAAGAGAAATTGGATGATTATATATTGAAGCATTTACCGAAGGTGTCTGTTATAAGATTACCAAAAAGATCAGGATTGATTAGAGGTAGATTAGCTGGTGCTAAAAAAGCTAAAGCAAATGTATTAGTATTTCTTGATTCACATACAGAGGCTAATGTCAATTGGTTACCGCCATTATTAGAACCAATTGCACGAGATTATAGAACATGTGTTTGTCCATTCATTGATGTTATTGCATATGAAACATTTGAATATAGAGCACAAGATGAAGGTGCACGTGGTGCATTTGATTGGGAGCTTTATTATAAAAGATTGCCATTATTGCCAGAAGATTTGAAACATCCATCGGAGCCATTTAAAAGTCCTGTAATGGCCGGTGGTTTATTTGCAATTAGTGCTAAATTTTTTTGGGAACTTGGTGGTTATGATCCAGGACTTGATATATGGGGCGGTGAACAGTATGAATTGTCATTTAAAATATGGCAATGTGGTGGACAAATGTTGGATGCACCATGCTCAAGAGTTGCACATATTTATCGTAAATTCCCACCATTTCCTAATCCAGGACGTGGCGATTTTTTGGGAAAGAATTATAAACGAGTAGCGGAAGTTTGGATGGATGAATATGCTGAATTTATTTATCGTCGACGACCACATTTACGATCGTTGGATCCTGGTGATTTATCGGAGCAAAAGGCATTACGTAAAAAATTGCATTGTAAATCATTTAAATGGTTTATGGACAATATTGCATTTGATTTAGTGGAAGTTTATCCACCAATTGAGCCCGATGATTTTGCTTCAGGTGAAGTGAGAAATATTGGTGCACCTGAGTTATGTTTAGATGCAAAAAGACAGAAAAAAGATGGTGAAATTTCAGTTGATTTTTGTATAAAAGACAATCCAAAGATTTCGGGTGAACAAGATTTTCGTTTTACTTGGCATAAGGATATACGACCAAAAACTCGTAGTGATTGTCTTGATGTATCAAATGGAAATCCTAAAGCGCCAATAACAATTTATCCATGCCATGGCAAACAAGGAAATCAATTGTGGCGTTATGACGTAGCAAAACAATGGTTAATGCATGGATATACACAACGATGTCTTGATACTGATCCAGCAAGTAAAAAAGTATTTGTTATTGCATGCGATTCAAGGTCGTCAACACAAAAATGGCGAATACAAGACGTTAACATGAAAGCGATGAATAATTGGGACAATGTAGGACCCAAAATTCATTAATTAATTCCATCATAAGAAACAAAAAAAAAACAAAAAACAAAACAAATGAACAAATCCCAATTACAAAGAGACAAACAAATTCCTATTATGAAAAATATGAAGACAAAACTTTGCAATTATTCACTAGTCATTGGTTATGATCGTGTATGAGTATAAATTCCTTTCTTTTCCGATCAGTATTTGAACAAAAAAAAAATTGAAAAGTATTTCTAATATACATGCTATACATATCGTTATGAAAATCAATCATTCATTATTGTGCCTTGCAATAATTGATATAAATATTCTGTTTTGCCATAAATAATATTGCATTAACAATATCAAAATCCCAACAGATTTTTATTTCATTGCTCAATTTAATTTTAAAGTATTTTAGTTTTAATCCCATGTTATGACGATAAAAAAAACAAAAGTATAATGTACGCACAATTATTTGAATGATATTTGGCTAATAAGATAATTATATATGTTTAAGGATATATTTTTTATATACCCTTATTAATAATTTAAATAATACTGTATTATATATAAGAAATATTGTTCTAATTTAATTATCATTTTATTTAATCAATAAAATTTTTGATTCACTCACCTCTGGCATTAGCGCATTCACCATCAGGATGTGCCATGCGTTGCATTGCCGTTGGTGCTATTCCCAATGGCATAGAAATTTTTTCACCCAAAATAACAGTACTGATGTCACGCTTTGACACATCTGTCAATACTCTCGGACGAATTTTGTATCTAATTTACAAATAATATAATATAAAAATAATTTTTAATTATAAAAATTATCTTTATACGTACTTTCGAAATGCTTCTCGATTCCATTTCAATGTTATTTCATCTCCAGCGCCACTTTTGTAATAATCTCTGACTGATGGCGTTAAAATGTTCAGTGCCAACTTTTCAAAATCATCAATACAAACTAATTGCTCCATTATTTATAATAATTAATAAATAATAATCATTTAAATGTACAAAGTAGAATTCCTAATTGAATTTTCATTTATTATTTAAAAGAAAAAAAAAGCAAATAACTTGAAGAAAATTGAAAAGCAAATGGATTTGTGGTAATATATTTTATATTGAAGTACTTATTAAATGAACCGTTGGTATGAAAATGATTGCTCTGTATGAAACTAAGTGTGTTTAAAACGATTGACGTGAAGAAAAAATTAATATAAGATAACCCACAGAGCAAACATAAAATATACTGATAAATGGAATTAATTTTATTTACGATGTTTTTTAGAGTATGTTAAACACTAACTGCTCTTCTATTTCGTGTTCTATAAACAAATTATTAGAAACGAGATGATAATGAATTTTATTTCAATCATGATAAATAATATACACAAACGTTGTATGACGTTTTTCAATTCGTTGAATTCTTCATCAATATTTGAAATAAAAAAAAAATTCACCAAAGAAATTTGGTGACTTTTAACGATATATTGTTTGAAAAAAAATGTATATTGCAAGTCCTTTAAAATATCTTAAATCCAAATAAATATATGTATATACATGAATCGAGTTGTGTATGTGTAGTTAGGTGATTGCTAATTATGAGAATATCAGGCAAATTAAAATGCTTATAATAAATGCGATATTACACAAATATAACGAAATTAATTTGAATTGCCCTATGCAGTTCTTTTTGATAAATAATGAATTTTTTCGTTTTTTCAAATGGATAAAATTATTTCGTATCATTAAATTTATTCATCAGCCGCTGATTATTGTTTAATTATCCTTATAATTGTTTAATCATTTTATTGGTTCAGTAATTGGTCAACTATAATTTATCAATCGTTCTCCTCGCGCTCAATTTGTTTTTTATTATTTATTTTTATCTTCACTCATCACGTTACAAAATTTTTTTTATTAGTTTGAGACTGATACAATAAAGTCCATTTATTTTCAGTTTTTTTCTTCTTCTTTCTCTTTTCTTTTTCATTGTTAATTATTACAATCAATTCAATTGATGAATGCAATTTCATAACATTATGTGTTTTGTTTGGCTCGTGAATAATGTAATTTATATGTAAACATTCCACGTGCGAGTTAAAGTAGGCAATTACAATTGTATTTTTTTTTCTTTTCAATTTTTTTTTTTTTTTTTTCATTAATCTCGATTTCTTCTTTATAATTCTCGAGAGCACCGTTCAATATAATACCCGATAAAGATAGTGATGCTGATGTTTCGGCAATCTATCTATTATTTACATCAAAAAGAAAAAAAAAGAAAATATAACTATAGTTGCATATTTAGATTGTGTCATGATATCCTCAAAGTAGACAGGATAATATTTATTTATTCACGACATTTAATAATAAGTTGATTGTTTTCATTTAAAAAAAAAAAATATTTTTTTGGTGTACACACTCAAATGATATTTCGACACGATGAGCAAAGTGCATAAAAGACAAAAACGAAAAATAAACGCAGTTTACAGTCATTAAGATAATCGTGTATTATATTTAGCATTTTATTTCTGTTTAAAGTCCTTTCGATATTGGTTTTTTCTTTATATCATTTGTGATTTATGTACATGCATTTAATTTCTTACAGCATTTAATGACACGTTTTTCTTACTGGATTTAAAATTTTTTTAGTTGGTATTTGTAACTTTTTGTCATTATCGTGATATTAATTTCATTTAGTCACATAAAAATATCATTCGACCATTTATTATTCAGCATTCAGATGACTCACAGCAGCGTACATTTATGTGTAACGTGTATAAATACATTTTTTGTGTTTTTATTAGTTTCTTTCATCAAATATTTCGATGAATATCTAAATCGGATATTCCATTCTACAAATGATTTTTTTCTTTGATATTAAAAAATTCTATACGTTAAGCAGAGCATACAGCACTATTTTTTATTTATTTTTTTATTGTTATTTTTTTTTTCTTTGTCCCTTATCTCAAAGCATGTTAGTTATAAAATGGGCATTATAATTTTGGCTTTGGTAAGAATTGTTATATTTCTTTTTTTATTTTTATTAGTTATTTCAATAGCGATTTGTATTAAATTTTTCACTCAATTTTTTTTTTAATTACAAACTAAAATTAGTCTATGCAGGAAAAAAATAATCAAATGAAAATTGTAAATAATTTTTCTACACACTCTACAATAACAAAAAATCAAAATATAATATTGCCATGGAAATAAATTTGACGTTTAATTGAAATATTAATAAAATTAATTTGAAAAAAAAAATATTTCAACAGAATCAAGAATTAAATTTTTTCTTCATTCAACAAATCTGCCATACTTTCGTTTTATTCTTGACTAGGATTCTAATCGAATGAAAACATATTAATCCATATTTGCAATTAAATGGCAATTATAAAAAGAAAAACAAATGTCAAAAAAAAAAAATCATTATTGAATTACATTCACGTAATCTCATGAAAAATTGTAATAAAAAAAAATATTAATATTTTTTTATGTTTTTGTTTTTATACAAATGTGATATAGAAACAGACATGCAGATTAAATAATTATTTTCATTTCTTTTATACAACAAACAATTGATAAATTGAGCAGCGAGGAGTAATAGCTATTATTTTCTTCCTCAATTTATTGAATTATCATGAACATTTTTTTTTCCCTCAGATTTTACTTCATTTAATCAATGAGATATTCCAACACGAAAATACATTTTTGAAGTGACTCTCCGTAAACGTATTTTTTCAATGCCATTTGCAGTTATCGTATAGTATTTTTTTTCTATCATGACTTGTGTACATTTGTATATGTGTCTGTGTGTGTATTTGTATGTAAAAGATAACGCTCACTATCGTTATGCTGCACCGCGATGAAAAATGTCGGCTGATTGTATGCTTTCTTTCTTTTTTTTTATTTATCTTTAATCCAACTGATAATTATTCAAAAATTGCTTTGAGAAAAATAATAATAAAAAAAAAAAAGAAAGAAAAGAAAACGAGTCAATAATCGCTTTTAAAAGACGTTTACACTCAGTAGTGATACACAATTAAATATTAAATAATTATCAACTACATTGTCAATAACAAAAAAAAACTTAGCATACGAGTCTGTGTACAAAAAACCAGGATTTACAACAGCGCTGCACACTCTCAATGTATAATAGAAATATAATAATTTTTATCACATATAAAAAGCAGTTATATATGTACATGTCTGAATAATATTAGGTATCATCATTTATTTTTGAACCGATCTCTGTGTAAAAGATGTTTGTTTTTTTTTTTTCGAATTTTAGAGCACTGTTAAATACGCGATTCAATCCGATGGATATACAAATAACAATGGTGATAAAATGGCGTTATTTTTCCTGGCGATTTTTTTTAAGGTGACATAAGAGTTTTCTATCGTTAATACAACTTTTAATATCATTCACAAATTTATTTCTTATACACACACGGTTCGTTTTCTTTTTTATTCTTTATTGATTTCTTTCATATTTTTTTTTTTTCGTTTTCTTATTTATATGCGAGTGACTTTGTTTTCATGTTGTTAATATTAATTCTATATATCTATATATACGTTATTTATTAATGTTTAAAGCTGTGATCAATTTGTCATTCGATTGCGTTATTCGTTCGCTGTTATATTTATTAATTATAAAGCGACGATTATAAATTAATCACAGCTTCAATAACGATGGCTTTGTATCTTTATAGTAGATACAATTTTTTTTTCTCTTTCATGTAATCTCTCTCACTGTTTATTTTATTTTTTCATGTGTCGGCATTGTGAATTCATTCTTCGTTAATTATTTTTTATCTTTTTTTTCTTTTTTCAGATATTTTTCTCTATAAAATTTCGATTCTTCTAACATCTAGCTTTCTACGCCATAATAATCCACATGATTTGTTCATTATACAGTTGTTTTTTTTTTTCACTACCGCACAATAAAATTCATCACTATTCATGGGATATTTTCCCCTGCGGTTTCCATTCAGTCACTTTTTTTTATTTATTTAAAATAAACGTACGTCATTTTTTAAATATTAATGGTTGAATTGAACAAACAGAAAATTATATTTCACCACTTTTTTAATCATTAAAAACTCGACATTAGAAAAATCATCGCATTCATCATCACTAATAAATTCGACTTACGAATTAACGTAATTAATATATATAATATAAGGAACAAGAAACTTTGAGATGGGGAATCAATCATTCTTATTTTTTTTTCTCTTTTATCTATAAAAAGTTCCGATGATGCGGGGTGCAAAAGGAAAGGCACGACTTTCAGTATATCCGCTTTCATTACAAAAACAAATTACGATTGGGAAGCTAATTTGTTATTACTTTTATTCAAGGGCCAGAATAGACTACGTTATTACTATGTATTTTCTTTTTTTTCCCTTCAATCTACGATAAAATAAAGGTGACACCTGCAGTCACTAATAATGCTCGAGATTAAGTACAAAATCGTTATTTTTTTTTCTTTCTATTGTTTTTTCTTTCGAAATTTTGCAACAATATTCTAGCAAAGATTCATTAGTATTCATAAGAAATAAAGCGAAACAATTGTTCGCTGTCACTGAGCTGGTTCATTTTAATCGGCTCTCTTTGAATATCAATAGTGCGTATCCTGGCCTTGTACTCCAAACTTTATGATCTTGCGAGATTTACTATTTCATTCGTTTTATTAATAATATTATGTTCAAATTTACAAAGGTAGTATTTGCTTCTTCATTAATAAGTTTATTTTTTTTTTCATTTTGCAGAGAAATTTCTTATTATTAACGATTCTGCTAAATCGTTTGACTGGATCCCACAATATATCACTAAACGCGCTATACATTTGTACAACTTTATCGTTCATCCGGCTCACAATATGCCTACGTTAACTTCATTCTTTTTTCTATTTATTCTTCACTTACACACTTTGTTCTCTGATGTGATTGTAATTCATTAATATTATTCATCATTTTTTTTTTTAAGGATTTTTTTTAATGCAATACAAACCTGAGACCGTTTACGACGTAGTTGACTTGTTATAACCTCTTAAAATACTTGCGAGTCCAGTCACAAATGAATCAAAATTCGTATTCAATTATTCGTTTCATCTGTACAATTATATTCATATTTGTTATCGCTTCACTTTTTTTTTCTTTTTCTTTTTAATTATTCTCCGCAATGTTATCCCGCCGCCACGTGAAATTCCGGATTTATTAAAACTGTATTACCATGATTGCGGGCAATCCCATCATCAGAATTCAACATTCATTATGGAGTCTGACTGGTATTTTGCGGTGATTCAGGATTTTGTGAGTTCTGTACCTGATGGCTGACGTGCGGTGTATGAATAGGAGACAATGCAGGCTGCTGTTGTTGTTGCTGAAGCTGTTGCAATTGTTCTTGCTGCTGCTGCTGCTGCTGTTGTTGTTGTTGTTGTTCGTCCTGTATCTGCTGTATAACCGTAACATCTGGTTGTTGCGAAGCCAATCTAAAGCGAAATATATATAATTCTTTTAATAAAATTATACTCAAAAGATTTATATAAAATATAAATTAATAAATTAAATAAATACCGTTCAGACGAATTTCCCCACTGTGAATTTCTATTGCGTTTATAATAATCCTCATCAACTTCCTCTGATTCTGGCTCATCTTCTGGACAAAGCTCAACCGCGCGCTCTAATGTTTTCTTTGCACTATTACTGCGCTCCAAGAAATAACCATTCGCCGACTCATTTGATTGCGTTGGTGGTGACCAATTATTATAAGCATGAGCATATGGCGGTGCTGGTCTCTTTTCTAATTCATCTTGCAACCAATCAATAGCATGAATCCATTTCCTCTTCAATTCACGACTTTGATAAACTAATTGATGTGCAGTTCGACATTTACTAAACAATTGTACCATACATTTGATACATTGGTATGCACGTTTTTGGTAATGAGTTCTGCTTCGCATAATTGTCTCAAATAGTCCCTCACGTTCCTCTGGGACACCTTTAAGCGCATTATGAACACGATGTGTTTGCCATGAATCCTCCAATAGCAACATTGCCAATAAAAGATCGGTATAATGTCGCAATTCGTGTGTATATGCAAATCCAATGTGCCATAATAATTCACTTAAAGCTGTTCGAGATATGTGTGGATTTTCCCAGCACAAATACTGCAATAATTTCATTGCATCTTCAGTGACATTTGCGTCTTCAATAAGTTTCTTCATGTAGCTGGTTCTATTGAATAATATTTCGGCAGCTTGCGGTTGAATTGACATTAAATATTCGGATTGAGCTTGACAGTCAGGATCACCGTAAGGATTTGGTAAAACTGATGTACCAGACGAAGCAACACTTGATTGACACTTTGATGATACGTCACAACAACGTATTAACATACTGACAACTTGATGAAGTTTTGCCAATTCAGGATATTGATATTTAATTGTTGGCCCGGGCCCCTCATTAATCGCAACCAACATAAACGTCACTGGAACATTGAGTTTCAGCAATTGCCCTTTTTCTTCCAGACCAAGACTCGCAAACGAGTGGAATAGTTGGAAGTATTGAGATAAATGTCGGCCGTGATCGGATATTTCACGATGAAGAAGAGATAATGCAGCGTGTAATAAATGATCACTTAGTGTTGTTGTTGTTACGTCAAGAAGTGCCTTCGGTGTATTGAGACTAGTTGGATTACATGGACCATCGTGTAATGAAAAGTGCGAGAGAAACACTAAAATTTTAAAAAATGCTGTTCGCACCTCCGTACTGGGACAAATCAAAAGATATTCACAGAATCTGTAATAAAAATCAATTTGAATGATTATTATTTGTTTATATTATAAATGGATAATTGGAATGATTATTCAAACCTCTGTGGATGACTGAAGAGTATATTGTCAGCGAACCAAAAGCGTGCGGCTTTGCTGTTGCGTAAATGGAGACATAAAATGTCATACCAATCAGTTGCCGTGCCTCGTAGTGCTTTTTTTGTATGAAATCCAGTGTGAAAAAGGAATCTCGATGCCAGTTGAACCGATAACATTGACAATTCCTCTATCTCTGGAGACTATATTTCAAAAATAAAAATAAAAACACTTCCTATTTTTTTTTTACTCAAGTTGACGAAGAAATGACGAAGAATAAGATATCTTACCAATTTGTCATTTAAATTTTGCCGATTAATTGCATGTGGTGGATTGCATGATACGAGTTTTCTGATAAATTGAAAATACTCTGCGCTAAATTGATTTCGATTATGCATAAATTTTATATTTTGTTTCCTCACGCTGTACTCAATTGCCGGTGGCATTTTCATCACTCCCAATTTTGTATCTACAATATATTATTCATTAAACGTGAATTATCAATTACAAATTTGCATTATAACAAAAATCAAATTAATTTATTAATGAAATATACTTACACAAAGATAATTCATTCACGCTTTTCATCAATGAATTTTCTTCAACATCCAGTCGTGTATAAAAAAGCATATATGCATTCCACCATCGTTTTTGTCGACGATAATTCATTCGTTTTAACATTTGGTCAAATACTTCGCCCATATAATCACCACCATAACACTGGGTTTTCATCTCTTCCTCTTCCTCCATTTTACATTCAGTTACATCACCATCATCGAACTTGTACCATTTGGCCGTTCCATCATTTTGTCTATAAAAAATATACAAACATCATTCACTTATTTCATTAATTGCAATTCATTTAAATAATTTTTTACATAAAATAAACTTTACCTATGTAAAACATATGAATAATAATGTCCACCACTAGCCTGGCCACTGTGAACTACAATACCAGTCAATTGATACTTTGTACAAGTTTCTTTGTTTACTTCCTCATAATCACAGTCTATCACCTCTCCTTCTAATTTGGCCAATCCAGACACTGTATAAGGCTCCATATCCAAATCACGTGGAAATTCAAAATAATCATTGAATTTTATTGCGCAAACACGCTCGAAATCGTATTCAAATCGTTTCAATTGAATTGCCAATACTGGCGGCAGTTTTTTCACACATAAACGTTTCACTGTAACAACCTATAACAATAGAAAAAAAAAATTAATTAAAATAATTAACTGATTCAATGAGAAAAATTTCCAAACAAATTTATTAACAAACCTTTTTGTTACATTTATCGCAATGATAAGCGTCTGCACCCTCAAGAAGTTCACCCTTAACATATTGCTCCAATGAATCAAGTAAATTACTGTGATTACGAATGTCAACACTTATAACACTGAATGGTTCCTCTTTTGAATAACGATGCGGGCAACCTTTACAAATTTTTTGATCGCTATAAGATCCCCCAAGAATTTTTCCCATAATTTGTTCGTGTCCAAGTGCTTTTAATGCCTCATCTAAACTTTCAACTAAGCTCATGAAAAATTCAACCGCGTCCTGTTGCTCACGCAAATTCACTGGTTCACCCTGCAACTTGAAATGTTTCCACAATCCACGTGGTATATAATATTGCAATTTGCTATAAGCCAAATGTCCAAATATCGCTTGCACTTGTTTTAGTATTCCAATATTATATTCTTTTCTCGATTCATCAACACCGCATTTTTCTTCATTTGTATCATTATCACTTGCTTCAATTGTCTGTTCACCATCAGCGCGTTCATCGCCAGAAAAATCTTCATTTAAATCTGTTGCTGCACCCTCGGCTGCCAATAAACCAACGCGTATACTCTCAACCATATACAATTGTTGCAATACCGAATTCATATAACATGTTGCACCGGCATTTTTCAAACCGACAAAACCTTTCAATGGTCGTGGCCCAACTGGTGGCAAATATTCCCATTCAACGAGCGGTTCATCACGCTCAGAATAAAACATATCAGTGAGCATTGTGACTAGAAGTTTCATATTTTGAACGCAACCCATAGATAAACCAACAAGTAAATCAAATGCAGCACTCGTTGATTGTGGTGTAGTACAAACTGGACTTGCTTGTGATGAACTCAATTCACCAGTAGTACGTAATTGTAACATTAAACGTGACGCAGGAAATATAAAATCCTCAACGAGTTCTTTGATTAAATTACCAGTACGTTTTTCATCACAACCCAATTCATATTTTTTAGATGCCGGTAAAAATGCTAAAAGTTCTTTTGTTAAACTCAAATGACCTTCAAGTAATGCTTCTTCAACTTGAGTTTCGCCAGTTTCAATAACATTGTCACGAACTTTTTTCAGCCACGCCACTTCAGTAGTCAATGGACTTTGAGCCGATGTCAAAGGACACGCAGATATATACGCATAATTTAATAATCGACAGATCAATTGAAAATATTCGTGACTTTGTTTTGCATTATCTACAACAGTTGTATTTAAAACATTGAATAGTACCATGATATTAACTTGAAACAATTGATCACTACTACTGCAATACGTTGAAATAAGTAAAAATTGTTCAGCTGCAGCCATTCTAACAGCTCTTGATGAACTAACAAGCACAAGATCTGCCATAAATGTTTGCCACATTTTATCTCGTGTTAAATTTGCTAACGCAGATGGATTAAGAACAAGAGTTATTGTCAATACTTCAAGTGCTTCTTTGCAAACCAATACATCATTGGCGTCCAATATACTTTGTTCCTTTTGATTAGCCTCATGCATTGCATGTAATACCTCGGTGGTTGCGCCTGTATTATTCAAATTTCCAGTCGAAGCGGCCCACGCAAGCTTTATTATGGCACGTATTGTTGCCATATCAGGCAATTCCCATGAAAGTGCTTGCATAAATAATTGCCGACAACGATCTGACTCTGTACCGCCAGACAATATTTGATTGGCTAAATGCTGCGCCAATTTAGTTGCTACACTACGTAACATATATTCTGTATTTGGATTTGGTACATTTTGTAAGGCTTGTTTAAGAACAACAACAAATGCACGATTATTATAAAAATGACTGTCATGATTTTCTACATGATGCATTTCGTCCATTACAAATGCCATCACATTACCAATAACAGTCAATAATAATTTTGATAATTTTAAAACTGTTAAATATGCCGAACGTTTTGTTGTTTCATCGGCATTTGGTAAGAAATTATTTTTCGTCAACATTTCCAATATTACTCCGGCTTCACCGCTCTTAATAAAATTGTACTGAAATTCAAAGGCTTTATCCGATGTTGGATCTAACGCAGGCATCAATAATGTATGCAATACTTCTAAATTGTATAAAACATGACTTGGACTCGAAGCAAAAAATAATGTATCAACATTTGTCATGTGTTCATTGCAATGTGAATTAACAGAAACGTCTTGATCTTTATAATGACCAAACCACCATTGTAATCGTGCCACTGTTAATGTATTTGGTGGAACTAATTGTAATAAATTACGTGCAGCATCGCGTAATTGTGAGTGTCGTAATGAACAACCAAGATCAGCTAATTGAAAGAAAAATGTTGCATGTTGCCATTGTTGTGACATTACCACACCGGGTAAACTATTTTCCGCTTCTAAATTTGGTCCATCGTATGGATGATGAGGTGAACTCGTTGAACTGTCCGAGCTACTTTCCGGTGAACTTGCGATATTACAATTCATTTGACTTAATTTTGCAGACAACAACATTTTATCTCTCAATGGAATTTTTGACAATAATTTTTTATCGTCCGCTTGATCCAACAAATCACCATTGATAAATAAATCTAATTTAACATTTGTACCATTAACCTTTATTCTTCGTAATATTTGTCGTCTTAATGATGCCAATGTATCATTGCTATGAGTATAAATGTCAATGTCATCAATATTTCTTCCTGGATTTAAAAATCGTATTATTAATGACATATGTTTGCCACGTGCTGCACGATGTAATGGTAATATTTTACGTTCACCGGGAAATGCTGTATCACATTCATTAATATATTCCTGCAATACTTTCATTACACGGCACATTTTTAATGCTTCCATTGTTATTTGATTACTTTCTTGATTATCTTTATCATCTTTTGCTTCAACATGAACGCTCATTAATATAGATACAGTGTCATAATGAGCTTTCAATCTATCCATACATTCAGCAATAAATGTTTCATGAAATGCTAAAACTGATGATTGTAATCGCGGCCCCAAATTTGTATTAACTTCTTTGAGTAATTCTATTCCACGACTAGCTATTTCCTCCGGGCTATTAGTTATAACGCGCCATAAATAATCAGTGCCAATTAAATCAACATCATCCATTAAATATGTTCGACGTTTGGCCTTTAATTTTCCCTCTTTTGAATTAACAGCTTTGAAAAAACGTTCATAACATTTAATACCACTTTCAGTTAGTAATGTTGGATCAAGCTGTAATATATTTTTTTCAAAAAAGTCTTTATTAATTGCTGGATCGAGATCCGGCTCCTCGCCCATTAATTTTGAAAACCACTTGAAACATGCTTCTCTATCAGAAACAAATACAGCTTGTTCAGCGAGACATTGCCAAATTTGTTTAGCTTGTTCAGCACAAAGCCACAATTGACCGTCCTTCAATAGAAATCTTAAAAAATTTAATCTTTCTTGTACTTGCATTACATGATTATAACGACCATCGGGCATAAATGTCAAAGCATCAATGCCTGGAAATTCACGCTCAAACTGACGCACTTTATCCATATAATTGGTTAAGCTATTTGTCACAAGTATAACAACACTATGTTGACCCTGTAAACGATCAATAACCTCCTGTCTATAATAAACATGATGACTGCGTTGGCTATTACATATATTGGGATTTTGTTCGTATAAACTGCATATTTCACGTATTTGTTTCAATGCTGGCAGTGCCCATTTATCACCGCTCTTCAATTCCTCAACACATTTATCTAGCCAAACAGTTTTTTGCGCATCGCGATCTTGCGAACAGGAATAATCTAATATTTTAACGTGTGCAGTTAATGCCTGATCCATTATTTCAGTTGGTACTTCATCTGAATGAGCCAAATTCCAAAATAATGTCAATACTTTATGTGCCATAACACCATCCTTGTCATCTTCAGCTAATCTACGAATTAATTCAAGCAATTTTTCACGTTGTTTTTTATTTGCAGTCTTCCAACTCATTTGAAAACATTCAAATAAATGATCCAATTGTTCTGGACTAAAATCCCATGCTAATTTTGCAAGTAAATCATGAACATTTTTTACTATTGCTTCATGTTTACCAGCTTGCGCTGCCCATACTGCATCTAAATCGCCTTGCGTCAATGCCCGTTCTTTGATAATAAAACGCAATATTTTTTCTAATTTTTCAACATACTGAGGCTGATGTAATGAATCACGTAAAACTATTTCCAATACACCATTATCCTTTATCCATTTCGCCATACGTTCAGCTGTCAGCCACTCTTCATCCTCCAATGCTGGATTACGATGTGGATAATAACTTACACTTGTTATAACTTTGTTTACTTCATTGAGTGCATTCATTTTTCCATTAAATGATGATATTTGTAAGAGTCGCAAAATCATTTTCAGTCTCAATATTTCTAAATTCTTTATTATTTCCTCTTGATGCGGTACGCGTGATACTAAAAATTTCATAGATTTTATTATGGCCGATATAGCATCATTTTTTGATTCATTTTTCGCTTCTTTTTTGAGTTCTTCATCAGTTAAATTATCCAAAATCACTGGTACCATTTCCTATTTTAAAATAATAATAAACAGTAAGAAGAAAAAAAAACTATTCACGATAAATATATAAATTAATTAATCAAATATAATAATTAATTGCTTACGATAATTGGCATAAGATATTTAACTATTGTATGAACAGTCAAGAGTTCGTAACATAAACCAAAGGGTCGAAGTAATGCATGAATAACTGGGATAGTGAGATTACGACCACTCTGAAATCTTGATAATAAAATAACGAATCCATCGAGATTGCCGAATCTAAAAAAATAAATATATACATATGCATAACTGCTACCACCAAACAAATAATATTTCATTTAGAAAACTCACTTATTTATCAAATCGACCAGCCAACCACGTGGATTTCTTGGATCTGGCGGCGGTCGTGCATATAAATCTTCATCTGGAATATTACTTCCCGGTGGCACTGATTCAGAAATTCTCGCTGCATTGAATGTATGAAATTTATTGCTCGGATTAAAAACCATTGCCAGTAATTCAAGTAATGGAAACCAATCTTCATCCAATTTTCGCACACACAATTCCACCAATCTCTCACAATTAGCATTAATACAATTGTGAATATGTGGCTTCCAACTGTTAACAGCATCATCAGTGAGAATTTTCGTAAAAGAAATTGTGAGGCCCTCACGAAAAAAGCGCTGACATGCCTCGCTATGTACATCAATTCCTTTTTTGCAGAGATCTATACTAGCTTCCAATAAACATTCTAATTCTTGATCGGGTAACACTGGCACAACCCATCGTGAACTCGTTATTTTTTCATCCAACATCGCCAACTTTGCATGTGGAAAGAATGGCTCCACCTTCTGCTGATTATTCTCCTCAATTGAGGTTGCAGCCTCATTAGTACACTCTGTTTGTACCACATTATCATTCAATTGAAGTCCTAAAAGTGCGTTCTCCAAATTTGGTGGGCTTTGCATCTAAACAAAATTAAAATGACAAAAAAATAATGTCACCTAAACAAAACACATGAAATATACCAACAAAACAAATTGAAATAAATTGAACAATTGTAAAAAAAAAATTCGTTTCTTTCAATGGCAATATTATTAAAATTCTAAACGACCCGAGCTAGGCTGTGGTTATGGCAGTGCTACCTGTGCTCGACGTCTTCGTCGGTCGATGTTACGATATCCTGTGTGTACTGATTGTGATAATGGGGATGTAACCACTGTTGTCTGTTGATTTTCAGTAGAATCAATGCCAACCCCCTGATCCTTTGTGGCAATTGTCATTTTTCAACCCCTTGAATAAAAGCCCACTGTTCGCCTTCGTTAATATCTTCACCCAACAATGGTACACCACCAACAGCAATCATTCAGCTCATTCACTGACATTAAATTTAAGTAATAATATCCTAGAGGCCTTGTTTCTATAACCTATACCTACATTATCTGCAACAGAATAAAAAATAGTATCTTTAATATTTTTCTTTACTCTTTTGTTGCAATATATAAACAATATAAACTAAGCAATCTATCATCTCGTGAAAATCCTTTATTTATTCACAACTTAAATTATCAATTGACAAGATCCTGACTGATTGTTGTTGGCATTGATATTAAAAAAGAAAAAAAAAATTATATGCTTCAGCGAAAAATTATTCTCACATAAAAATAACAAATAAATTTTCATTTCTCATTATCAAAAATGTCTTTTTATTTTCATTATATCTTTTTTTCTTTGTAATATATAGTACCATTAGTTTATGACAAATAAACGTCCACATTGAATGAAATAATCGAATGATTTATACGACTATAAAAACGATATAGTTCGTGTAAAAAAGATGCAATGGAGTACCGGAATTCGGTTACGCCAACGGCTAAATTAGATTAGATGGTTGACTTTCCTTTTGGTCGTCGTGATCAAAAGACAATACTACATGTCACGGGGCTTTATATAAAAAAAAAATGTATATATTAAGACGATGAATAAAATAATGTATAATAATACACATTCACCCATAACTCAAGGGAGATTATCAATTGTAATAACTAACTCGCTAACAATTTTACCAGAGAATATTGTTGAGAGCTTTAAATGAACATACGACATATAAAGTCGGGGAAAAAAAAACGCACAAAGAAACTTCGCAACTAGCTACATACAAGGGATTATTATACAGGCGTGAGCATGCAAAAAGCTCATCACGTACGTCGTATGAATGACAAAAAAAAA
>JAQQBR010000003.1:2656036-2670338 GCA_030347285.1 Microctonus hyperodae | reverse complement strand
AAAAAAAACTGTTTTTTACTTTATAAGAAAAAAGAGAAACAAACAAATATAAATAATAAATATGCTCGTTTGTTAAAGCACTGTTTTCCCTGTGCAAAACGAATTTATAAAAATAATACGATTTTTTCAACAAATATTTTTTCATCAGAATGTTTATAAATAAATTGTGACCAGTGTCATATTTTTTTTTTTTATCAATTTGAGTCATCAATTAAATTATTAAAAGTATTTTTATTTTTCTGTATTTTTAAGGGACAATGTGCGGTGAGCATTTTTTATTGCAATAGAGCGGTCCTATTCGAAAAAAAATGCAAATAACAATGCATCGTCCGATGGATGAATGATAATAAATTAAAATGAAAATCAAAAAAAAAAATGTGGAAAAAAATCTGTTGAAAAAAACCCGTATATAAATAACGTTTTCTAATAATAGCGGTCATTAATAATTAATAATTAGTTATCGATAAGAATAAATGTTACTATGCGCGAGGCTGTTTTCATTGTACATTCGAGTACGTACCTTCCCGGCATTTCGTGATGACCAACGGACATGCAAGATAATCGTAGGCAAATATGTAAATGTTTAATCAAAATGAACACGAGACATAAAAAAAAAACTTATTGTATTAAACAACCTTAGGATGAATATGAGACAAACGAATCTCAAAGAAAATAAAATTTCATAGATCTTCAGGTTGATATATAAATAAATAAATAAATATATATATATATATATGTATTATATACAATATATATACATATATATAAATGAATATATGTATGCAATTTTCGCTTTATGAAATCTGCGAATTTAAATTCGTCCATGCGAATTATAGTTCTGTAGTTCAAAATGACGTTCAACATTTTTCATATTTGAATAAAGTGAGAGATAAACAAAAAAAAATTTTTTTTTTTTATATTCATTTTTTACTCTCCAACATTGTAATATTTGGTTTGTGTGTATGTCTGTATGTCTCCTGTTTATTGTTATTATTATCTTTCTATCATTAACTTTAGTGTAATAGTTGAATGAGTGATGGGAAGATAAGACTAGACGAAGAAAAAAATTAAGCAAAATTGTCTTCTTTTGCTTAATTCTACGATATTTTTTGCAAAATCATTCATGTAAATGCCATCACATTGTCCGTGTAATTTTATCCTTATGTTTTCGTTTATTCAATCATATATATATATATCTGTATGTAGTCGAGATTCTAATATTTATGAAAGTTGTACGTGTGCTTGTGTAAATGAGAGAATTATAAATGAAATTTAGCGGAAGAAAAAAAAAAGAAACAAATACAAAAATTTATCTAGTAATAATAAAATCAAGTGTGTTATAATAATGATTTTTCTCGTACTTTCACCTCCAATATTTGCTTATTATTTTCTTTTTCATTCTAATATTGAACTTATGACATGATAATTGCATGCTTTATTTACGCACATTAACAATGAAAATAATTGTGCATACAAAAATAATTTAAAATACTGTAGTAGGGAGATGGTCGATCAACTTTAACAACTAAAACTACTGTACATAAATTGACAATCAACTGTAAACATAAACATGTCACCTAACTTGAATATGTTGTGTGTATTTGTTTATAACAACAAAAAAAAACAAAACAATAAATCACAAATAAGAAATAATATTTTAAAACACATAAAAAATCACATGAGAAAATAACAGTGAAGAAAAAAGAAATGGATAAATTGCTTTAAAATAATTTCTTGACTGAAACTGGGTTTGCTTACAGGGGAGTCCACGTATTTGTGACTTTGTGACATGACTGATGGCAGGCCATTCAAAGCTAATCTCGTCACACAGACGATCAACTCCTGACTGCAACACACCTACTTCAACTGCTTTGAAAAAACAAAAAAAAAAATTATTTTTATTTATCAATCAATTACATCAATCATCGCAACTCCCGCCTGCCATTCGCTAAGCATGAATTTATTTATTTTTTTGTTGTTTAATTTTTTGATTTTTGATTTTCAATTATTTCACAGCAAGAACAACCAATTAAAGAACTCCCGTCCTTTAATATTAATGATTTATTTATATGTATAATAATTAGATACGCATATTTTTTATTTAATTTATAATAATTTGTACGTTGAAAAATTATTTGTAAAATTAAGTTTTATTATCTAACAAAAGATCAAAACGTTTAAACGTTTACAAATATGCAAATATATTTTTTGAATAAATTTCGTTGATATGTTTAAATGGAATAAAATTTTAGAAACAAAAATTTGTAATAGAAAAATTTAAGCTCAAGCAAAAAATTGTATAATTCATTTTTTTTTTTATTTGTATTGTAATTAGGATACATAAGTATATGCATTGCAATATTTTTTTTTATTTATTTGCTTAATTGTATGCTAGCTGCTTATAAGCTCCATGTTTGCATACTCAACTGATTTAATTATTTATTAAACACAGACTATATTTTGGGCATAACTCTTCGTGATTTTATTACAATATATTTATATTTTTATTTTTCATTATTTTCTGCTGCACTCTTTTCTTTTTCCTACCAATTAAAAATATTTTTATGACTGTGAAATAACAAAATTATTAATTTTTCAAACGAAATAATTATCAATTTTGTATAATGTTATGTAGAAATATTTTATTTTATAATTTCTTTTTCATTTTTTCATACGAATTCATTTAGTTTATTTTTATTTCATACAAAATACTTATAAATTTTATACACATAATAAAATTAGTACTTACTTGCTCATTCTTCTCATATACTGTAAACTGTAGAAAACGAGTAACTCACTGAAATTGATAATCATGAAAAAAAAAGAACACCGAATAAATTGCATTGAATTGTGCGTTTATTGTAATTTTAAATTTCGAAGATGCATTAATTATTGTATTGAATCAGACACACTTATTATCTCTGAATAGATAAAAAATAAATGACGTATTTTTTTGCATTAATAATAAAAAGAATTATTATTTTCAACATATTTGTTTTGACTGCATCTATAATTCCAAAGATTTAAAAAGCAAAAGAACGAATGGAAGTTCAATAATTATTTCGTATTACATTACACTGACAATAAGTTACGCGCTTTGCGTGATTAAAATTATAAAGAAAAAAAATTTAATCAATGTAAAATATGTTACTTTAGCCTAGAAAAGTACAAACAAGTTGACTTGATCTCAAAATAGATTAAAGATAAATAACAATGAATGGACGTAGATAAAAAAATATCAACACAAATTTTCTTCATTTTTGGCTGATAAAAATTATGAATCATTATATAGTACATTATTTTTTTTTTATTTAATTATTTCTTGCCGCCCAAATTTCTGCTGTAGATATCAAATACGTAAATTCAATATTATTTCCAATTTTTCACCATTTTCTTTTGTAATAAATATATTAAAGTTTTTGTATTCAAGTAGGTTTTAATTCTCTATTCAAATGTTGGAATATATTTTTATTCTTCAGTATTATAATGAAATAAAATTGAAATTAATTAATTATACAGTAATATTCCTAAATTGAAAATTAGAAAAGAGTCGAATATTTATAAAAGCAGTCTTATAAATCTGAAGTTCAAAATCTATATTGTACTCTTGAATAAAAACCCCATCAACGACAGAGCAGCGAATAATGATAAAAAAAATAACCGAAGAACACGGAACAGCAATTTATATTCCTTCGTTACTTAATTCTCATATTTTATAAATTCCCATTTTTACTTATTCATTACAATACAATGGCGTTATTATTTTTAAGATGATATCATGTGTACCTATCAACTTACTTTAAATATTTGAAAAAAAGGAAAAATATAAAAAATTTCAATAAATGACACTGAAGATGTATAAACATTATACCAAGTCCCTGTTTCCATTCATTGAATAATGAATTAGTTATAAATTTAAAAATCATCAATACATTAATAGTATTATTATTTTTAATTTAATTTTATTATCGGCCACGGCCTCGTCCACCACGATTAAATGCTCCTCTACCTCTACCTGCAACCTTTCCTTTTGGTGGCGGTGACTTGGGTCTCAAAGCTTCAATTCTTTCAGTGCAACCAGTCGTTATTTGTCCGGTGGCAAAATAACTGGTGTATAAATCCGCATTAAAATTTGTATTTGTCAATTGTGGACCAACAGTGAGCCAGCCTGGTCGGATAGTACTGTCTCTACCAAAAAGATGAAGCCTGAAAAAAGTATTAAGTATCACCATAATTTCAAATATTAATAATATAAGTAGCAAAAATTTTTTACCGTCTCCGTCCAAGACAAAAATGTTCAATAATATGAAATATCTCCACGGGTTTTTCAATTGAACCATACTCTGGTTCTTCAGAGATGATCAAGTCAATATCAACATTGGCATGAATAAAATCACCATCGGTGGAACGTCGAACAGTTCCTTTTATTCCCATCAAACAGTGTTCCTTGGTGCGTTGGAGTACGGCCTTGCTGTCGAGATTTTTGCTGTGTCCAGGATTATTAATATTGGTGCGAATCCAACATATATCTTCACATCGACGAAATCCCCATTTACGTAAACAAAAACGTCCCATATCCAAGCCATCGCTACTGCCACACCATAAAAATACAAAGCTACGATTGGCTGCAACTTCACCGATATCCAATTCCATTATTTGATCCCAATTCCATAGTTCAATATTCGTAGCACCGCACGTACGTTGATATTCTTCTAATGGTGGTTCAATCAATATCACATCGAATTTACAATTGAGCTCTTTTAAATTATACGTTGAAAGATTTGTCTTTAAATACATTGGTGGAGTAGCGGTTTCAGATATTAAATCATCTTTGAGCTTTATTAACTCACGAAGTTTTGGATATTCTTCGAAACGATCGGCCAAACCAACATCACGAATAAAATTTTGTGGCCTCTGACCAGTGTCAATAAAATGTTGACAATAATCATTGTGAGGATTTGATGATTGTGTACCCTGAAACAAATAATAAATAACAGATAAATATTTTCATATTCAAAATAAAATTTCCGCCCTCAGTATTTAATTTAACATACACATATTGGCCTAGCCAGGAAAGCTCGTAGCATACTTTTAAGAATGTCGATGAGTCTTTGTAGACGATTTCATCAGCTGGTACAATGTCATCTTTCTGATCTTTAGTTTTTTCATCTTCGCATTCTATCGTTCGTGTTTTTTCTTTTTTTCTCTGAATACCATCGACATCGGTGCCCAAAATTTGTCGTAATTCATCAACGCTTGAAACTCCCAACTAAAAGAACAAAAAATGAACGTTTACATATTATTATTGAAAACAATATAAATAAATCAATCGAATACCAAAATTAATATTCAATGTTTTCTTACGGTTTGTGCAATTAATTTCTTTCGCTTTTGCGAACGTTCACGAAGTGCTTGGAGCATTTTGAGTTTGTTTATTAATGTTAATTTTTAATGTACAGCTAGTGGAAGTATTTTTTCTTTTGGTTGCCAATCTCCAGATTGAGGTTATGTTTATGCTTTCCACTTCACTTAGGTGATATGACTGCGCCACACAGTATTTCAATTAGTGGAAGTATCGTTTGTTTGAGGTTAGAACGTCACTTTTACGGCCACATATTCACAGTTCACTTTCTCAATAACTGCGTCGTCATTACGAATAAAAACAAATTTTATTATTAAAAATATAATATGACGTTTGGAAATAATTCAACTATACATTTTCAAATAAACATTAAACAGTTATTGTAAAAGGATCAGAGTAATAATCTGAATTTTGCAAAAAAAAATTTTTACACCGCCGCGCATGCGTTCTGTATATTTCTAAAATGGCGTCACTCAAATAATAAAATGCCCGGGAATTTTAAACAGTAGATTTTACATTTTTCTTTTACATGAAAAAATTGGAAAATAAAGTAAAACTTAAATACGTAAACATAAATAATACTATCATGAGTGTTTAAATGATTCCGAAATACCTTTAAATGTATTCAAAATACAGCATAATGAATCTTTCAAATATAATATTAAATAACCAACAATGAAAAAAAAAAATTATGAATTATTTGACCTGTTTTCCTATCATTCTGAAAATTGATAATACTTCCTAAGAGAGATTTTTTCAGTTTCAAACCGATAGATATTCTATTTTGTAGTGTTACATCACTTTTTTTCCTTTGTCAAGATGTTTTTTAATTGCTGCAATTACAATTTTATCAACGACCTTCTGATCAACCGTTCATTGGTCACTTGATTTATACTTTGTATTTTTTCTAGAAAAAAAAAAATATATTACTTTTCATTATCGGCATACAGTTGTCTCATTCTCTCCAGAAATAATCATTATAAAAAACAATACAGAAATAATTCATATAATTTTTTTTTTACATGAATTTCATCTTTCTAAGATGGCGGCACTCCACCAATTCCTCAGGAACTACATATAAACAATTTCAAATCTAAAGCTCAAGAAATATTTAAATATCCCTATAAATAATGCAAACGTACAGTCTTGAATACAGTTATATAATTTTTTTTTTTCGTAATGTATAAAAATTAACATAAATTAATGAATAGTCCATTCAACTGAGTATATCTTTCACATACATTTATATATTATTCGTATAACCTATAAATATAATTTCACAGAATAAATATAAAATGTATTTGGAATACATTCATATACATATGCTAGGATAAGAGAAGTGTGAAATTCAGTCATACTAATATAACACACTCATCATTTTCAAAACCACACATATACTTTATTCTGTAGGCCAAACATACGATCACACACAATGACAATATATTTCAGTAAACATATATTGAAACCTGCTTGTTTTTCAATTGAGAAAGGTGACTCGAATAAACATGTTCAGGAACGTATTTTACATTAATAGTCGCCCGTAACATTAAATTTAACCTTCTAGAGCAATTATTGAAATAATAATTACTCTATATTCTCAATAAAATCAAGTATATTTATATATCATTGAATAATTAATTACAAATTTTGATTATTGATATTTTTCTTTCACAATTTATGAATTTCATTTTTTTAGTGAAACTATGATGACCAAAGTCTTTGGAGAAATAGTGCCGATGATGTTCAACACGTGCGTTGATTCCTCAACAATAAAATAAGTAAACAGTTTTTTTTCTTGAGTAGATATCTTGTTGAGGAAGACAAGTAGATAAACACTATGAGTATTATTTTGAAGATTGATGTTAATATTGCAGATATATAAATTATTCATCATTGTTATTTCTCAGCCAATATATTTCCTGTGTGTATCCCCACTTTTATTATTTTTTCTAATTTCAGAAATAAGATTGCTCATGGAATACATTTTATATTTAATTTATCTTGCCAATAGACCGCGGGACGGCATTCCGAATTGGCGGGATAAGTTTCTCTGTTTTCTAATTAATAATTATTCTACAAAAATATTAAAATATTCTTAGAAATCGCAATTGCGTATATTTTCTAATTATTAGCACATCTATTTTGTCTATTATTTCATTGGAGAATTTTTATTTTTGAGTACAAATGAGACTATATTTATCATGGACTCTTGGTTTAGAGACATTATCTTAGCCAAGAAGTAATCATCGTCTCATTTCGTCCATTGTTCAATGAAATTTTTTTTTGGAATATAATTTATATTTCAATTCTACAAATAATTGAGGAAGATAAACAAGACTTTACTACTTCCTTAGTAACTCACAGGTAATTTTTTTACAATTTATTTATTCATATAGCTTTATATTTTATTCACAGACAATTTGAATGGTAGTGATATTTTAATTTAATTATTTGAACAGAATAATTAACCATAGTATTTCATCATCATTTATAAATTGATTTTTAATTTTTTATTTAAATAATGCCAACTAATACAAACATTTAACTAACGTTATTGTTTAAAAACAAATAATAAAATTATTAATCTCCTATAATTATTGTAATTCATTTTACGATTAAGATATATATTCACTTATATTCAATATGCACACAAAATGGCGTCAAAGAAGAATTGATAATGACCTTTGCCATTGTTAAATTAACGGTTTATCAAATCATCCGATCTTGTATATTGTATTATGGTAGACTAATATAGTACCTATTTATATTGTTTGAAATAATGCGCATATTTTATTACAGTGACTCACTTCAAAGTTTATAAGCCTTATATATTATAAGGAATACCTTTATCAAAGTATAAATTGTATTTATCTGCATCAAAAAAAAAAAAAAAAAATGCCGGTTCAACAAAATTTTGAGGAGAAAATGAAACCAGACGGATTAATTGCCATGGGACGACGAATTACGGAAACAATGTCTGAAACATCGGAGGGCACTGCTACTACTAGTATTTCTGATCAACATGGATTCGAAAATCGTGATGATATGTTGGAATTGGCAGCTCTTCTACGAATTGATGATATTAATGATCTTCATCGTGATCGCTTCCGTGTTGATCGTCGTAAATTAGAACTTATGCTAATCGGTAAATAATTTAATTTTTAAATTACCATACATATATATATATATTTACTTATTTATTCATATCATCTATTATACATTATTCAAATGTGTTATATTGATTTTAAACTTACTGATTCAGGTGATGATAAAACTACAGAAACTGCTAATACATTTTTCGAAAAGGTTAGTATTAATAAATTACACTCATAGATGGATGAATATGAATTGAATGAAAATGAATTTATATATCTATTCATAATGCGAAAGTGCATATTGAAAACAAAAGTTCTATTGTACATAAATTTATTAATAGGAAGTTATTATATACTAACAGAAAAGCAAATTACTTATATCATCATACCGATAATTATTTCTCTCATCTTCAAATATGTACAGATATATATTCCATATAATATATATTTATTTTTTTCTTTATTTTCAACTGACAAACACGTTTACTCAATTTTGTTAGCGACACGTGTATTCTGAATATCACAATTTCAGAGTATTTATTATAAATTCTTTACTCCATTGAATATTTCTCTCGTTAAACAAATTAAAATTCAACCTTAAGTGTAAATTAAATTTTTTTTCCATTCATCTTTTCCTTGATTATCAAATATAAAGAAGAAGAAAAAAGCTGTAGTTAAACTATCAACATAGAGTAGCTAATCAAAATATTTGCTCAGGTCTTATATAGAAGTTGAGTAACATACACAGAAGAAAGATAGTAAAAACGTAATACACTTTAGAAGCCGTAAAGATATGTATGAGTTTTGGTGGGGAATGGAATAACTAAGTGGGAGGTGCTTAGCAAGCGATCAAGAGTATGAGGGAGTAAGAAGAAAAAAAAATATAATTTGTGAGCAAGAGAAAGATAGTCCGTTACATTATCTCGAATTAGTCTGTCAGTCAGTCAGTCAGTCAGTCAGTAAGTCGTGAGTGCTGTCGCATCGAGCAATGTCGTGTTACGAGAGAGCAAGCACACGGTTATAATTGTCCACTGTTACCTCGACATAATCACAAGTAACCCAGAAAAAAATTACAGTGATTTTATTTATGTGTTTATTTTTTATTTCTATATCAATAATCAGCCACGAGGTTTATCTTCCTATTACAATATTTAAGATACCTACACTCGTTTAATATAAACTTTGTATTTATTCGTGTGAGACAATTGTCTAATTATTAAGTGAATTTTATTTTATTTTTTTGTGAGTGCGATTCTAAGTGTGTGTTATTCTATCATACCTGTTAGAGTGAGTAGTTACACACCGGATGAACTGGAAAGGTGATATCCAAATGTGGTGAAAGTGAGAAATGTATTTGTAACAGACATCATAAGAGTACATGCTCGTAAGAATAAATTAATTGATTTAGAGATATTCACAGAAATTAATAAAAGTAATAGAATAATAGGAGGAAAATTGAAGATATAAAAGAATAATTTTATTTTAAAAAGTGTATTAATTATATTTTGGTGAACAAAAAATATTTATTGTATTTTACAGTAGAGGACATCGTACAATTGGTCGTAAAAAAGAAGTGAAGACAATTATATACTTCAATCATGACTGTGGTAATGACCTTTTACAAAATACGTGATTGCAATAATTTTCTATCGATAAAATTTTTCCATAGCACTTGCACATTTTGACTGCAAATATTTTGTCACGGCATAATGCTTCTTCTTACGTCAGCTTTTGATTTATATACACGATATTAAATGTATATAATCTAGGTGTGCGTTAGCATTATATGTTGTTTTTATGCTTATACATGCGAGTACTCATATTGCGTGCAAAGGAAATAAATATTAATGCATCATCTTCCTACATATTAATTTATATAACTTTGATCGCATTTATTTATTTTTATATTTCATTTAATAATTTTTTCTTTCCTCACAAATTTTTTCCGCTTTCGTTTTTGCTTCATGTACTATTTACATTACAATATTATTCTTTAATATTAAATCCAATTATACATCATCTTTCACAACAAAGTATTATAAACAATATTCATATTGATGATGATAATTAATGTTTGTTATTTATTAATGAATTTTATTCTGATTGTTATTTAGATTATGGATGAAACCAATACTTACATTACTTGGCCGTCCAGATTAAAAATTGGTGCCAAGTCAAAGAAAGGTAAATTAAATAATACTTAATTTATTATCTCTACTCATTAACACAAATAAAAATTGAAAAATGTATTTAAATAATATTATTATTGACTGTAGATTCAAATAAATCAAGCAAAGTCACGCAGTATACTTACTATCACTTGTGTGCTGTGAATTACGTCAATCAAAACTTACGTAGTGTCAAACAAGAATAGCATAATTCTGCGTAATAAATATTCAAAATGAATATTATTGTTTCTTCGTATATAAATATTTTTAATTTTTCTTTTATTTTAATTACACCCAATAAGTTTTGTTTTATTATTAACTAACTTTCCTACATCGTGTATACTTCATACGTGGACTTTATTTTATTTATACACCAATTGTTCTCTGAATTCGATAATAATTTCTAATATTTTTAATCATGACTCTCTTAAAAAATTATCCGACATATCGAGGTGGAATTGGTTCGTATCAACTGATAATATATCCCAACGTGCTTTGTGTTGTGGAAACTTTTTGGTGATTCATTCGTCACTGTGCTATGTGTATGTCTTCTAAACATGTATCTTAGCAAGTGATTGTTTGACATTTTGATATATATACATATAAAAAAAATATCATACATAGCCTCTGGAAATTTACTAATTCTTCTATTTATAATGACTTACAATTACGTTATAAACTATTAATAATTTTTAGTGATTTATTAAAAATAAAAATAGTGAACATCATTATTATTAGTATTTAATTATTTTTACAATATTATAGCGTGCCCTTTTCTCTTTTAATTATTTCAATATTCACTTCCGTCATTATATTTCTGTCACCAACACGCTGAAATTCAAAGTCATCACTATCCTCACTTGTTCACGACCTTCAGGCAATTTCCACGCGCTCCAATACCATGCATGCATATAGTTATTGATACAATAATGATTAGTCTCAAGGACTCATAGATGGAAATTTTTTGGTGATTTTATTTCAATGTCGTACGCTAATTTATACATATTAACAATAATTTTTTCTAATATATAAATTTTATAATCACTTTTTATTACCTATAGAAATTACAAATAAAAAAAAAATTTTTTTTTTTTAATATTGAAAGAAAAAGAGAGAATAGCTATTTTGTAAATATTTTGTATTTTATTTTTCTTTTTTATAGATCCCCACCTAAAGGTCGTGGGTCGCGAGGATGACGTGCGAGCTGCCAAAGAGAAGATTATGCAAATATTAGATATACGGGTAAGAAAGATGAGAGAAAAAAAATTGATAAATAAAAATCAAATATAACAGATAAACATTAATCACCTGTTTAATTTAAATTTAAATATCACGGAACGATCATGTTATTTACTGTATTATTAATTTATAATAATAATTGCAGCAAACTATGCGTGTGACGATGAAATTGGATGTAAGTTACACAGACCATTCGCATATTATTGGCAAAGGTGGACTGACAATAAAACGCGTGATGGAGGATACAGGTTGTCATATTCATTTTCCTGACAGTAATCGCAATAATCATCAGGAAAAGAGCAATCAAGTTTCGATTGCCGGTGAAATAGAGGGTGTTGAGAAGGCACGTGCACGCGTGAGAAATTTAACGCCATTAATATTCTCATTTGAATTACCGGTAATGGGATCGATGCAAAGCACACCAGATCCAGCATCGCCGTATATTATTAAAATTCAAGAAAAATTTAATGTACAAGTGATGTTTCGTACAAGACCAAAATTCTATCCAACATTAGTTGTTATCAAGGGTTGTGAATGGGAAGTGGATCGAGTTAAAGATGCAACGGCATTTCTTATTCAACATATGTGTAAAAATTTAGCGGTGAGTTGAAAATTATTAAATACGCTACCATCAATTTTGTAACAATTTTTTTTCTCATTTTATTTTTCATTTTTATTCAGTATATATATTTACAGTAAGATAACGATTACGGTCGGGCACTTTTATATCTGTTCGAACATAAAAATAAACTCATGAAACTGTATCGTCCATCAAAAGTGTGTGTATATATAAATATTATATGAACAGCAATATTGAAAATGAAAATGAAAAAAAAAAAAAAATGCTACGAATGAATAATTAATAATGAAATCTAAAAAATGCGCTGACTGTATTATCAAATATTCTCATCATTACGAATAATTTACATGTTACAGAATCAAATCCAGGTGCAAATGACAATGGAAATATCACCGCAGCATCATAGTACTGTACTTGGGAAAAATAATAGTAATTTAAAATTAATTATGCAACATACATCTACGCAAATAATGTTTCCTGATGCAGGCGATCCAAATATACCGAGTTTAAAGAAGAGTAGCGTTATCATTACCGGTGAAATAAATAGTGTTTATTATGCACGTCAACATTTAATTGGTTCATTGCCGTTGGTATTGATGTTTGATTTACCAGAAAATTCAATGCTAACTATCGATAGCGAGAGCATAACACAATTGATGCAAACGCTTGATGTATTTATTAATGTCAGACGCAAGCCCAAACAAAACAATTTATCAGTAATCATTAAAGGCGTTGAGAGAAATGCAGGTCAAATTTATGAGGCACGTCGACAATTATTGAATAGAAATGAACCGAGAATTCATGTGACAATACCATCGTCATATCATATTCAAAATACAAACAATACATTATTGGATAATACAACGCAAAACTTATCAGGATGTTTAATAGGACTACCGGATAATTTATCGAAAATGCTAACAGTTAATACTCATAATACATCGTCATACGGAGTAACACCATCGATGCAATCACATCCAACAAGTCCTATGAATTTATCGCCACATTGGAATATATCATCATTGCCAGTATTTTCACCAATGATACATCATCAATCTTATTTGTTGAATCATCCTAATGCACAATTATTGGCTGTGACACGTCAAGCAATGCAAGCTAACAGTCGCAATCATCAACAAGAACAGCAACAAAAATCACAAAATAGTGTGAAAAGCCATAATCTATTGTCTGATTATTTTTCATTGAGCAGCGAATCAAGTACGATGTCTAGTCCTGGTGGTAGTCCACGAAATTCAATTTCACCTATTGGTATTACGGATAACACATCGAATTTAGATTTGTCAAATATATTTTCGGATTTATCGTTGAGTGAAACTAAATCAATATCAAGTCATCAATCGCAGCAGCATACATTTTCAGCATTTGATTACGAAGAAAAGAAATTATTGGCAATTAAGGCCATGCAAAATAAACCAAAAAATTCTGAATATCGTGTACCAACACAGACATGGTCTGGTTATGGCTTAAGTCATACAATGCCACCGGGTCTATCATTAACTGAATCAACGAATCATAAAGCTGGGTCAATAACATCGACAATTGTCGAGTCTGCTGATCTTTGGGACGATCCAAAAACACCATTGATATATATACCATCAATGGATTTTGGTATGAACCTCAATGATGATCATAATGTACCAATAGGAATGACATCAACATGTTTAGACAGCACACCTAATGCACGACTACAGAAAATAATTTCTGGACCACATACTGATCTTGCCACAATGTTAACTTCTGTTGGACTAGACAAATATATACGTAAGATTAATTTTTATAATATTTATTCCAATCTCATGAAATTGCTTCTTGTTTTTTTTTTTTCTTATTTACATTT
>JAQQBR010000003.1:2643837-2654371 GCA_030347285.1 Microctonus hyperodae | reverse complement strand
AAAAAAAAAAAAAATTGTGAAAGACATATTATAAACACTTGCATGAGAAAATCGCCGATATTAATGAAACATATGTTTAATATAGGGATCAAATCTGTAAATCTTTAGGTATAAATATGTCGAAAATGAAAAAAAAAAAATACATATATAAAAAGAAACCAAAATCTGCGACGGCGACGTAGCGTAGCGTGAAATATTGTTCATAAAAATTAGATGAATGTGATTCAATAATTTTTTTTTCTTTTAAATTTACGGTGAAATTGAACAGTCGAGCGAAATAATCCAAAGAATAACTAAAAGCAAAAAGGACGTAACGCATCTCTCAACATATTTTTGTTTTGCTAACATTAAAATTATGTTTGTATTCGTAAATAATATAATTCTCTCAAAAGAATTATAGTTTAAAATTGTTTGTATGTTTGAGAGATGATTAGAATAGAATGGAAAAAACCCAATAACAACAAGCAAATGGTTATTAATCCATTTGTGTGCTAATGTATTACAGACAGCATTCCATATTGTGAATAATGTGCCGAAACAACGCGATAAGTCGCTCTCGTATGTTTCAAATTCACCTAAATGTAAAAGAAGAAATGCCATGCAATCGTTTAATCAAATAAAAAATCACAAAATAATAATTGCGAACAAGAGAGTAAAATAATTATAATAAGAGTTATGAATAAAATCAGCATGATATTTTTTTATAGAGTATAAACAATCTACATTTTTGATATGCATGCTATATATTGCTCCACCAATCAATGGAAAAATTAAAAAAAAAAAAATTAAAAATTATATGCATCATGTTTAAAAATAAATAAGTATAAAGAATTATTGTGCACTAAATCTTTGTGATAAATCCTAAAGTTTACATGATAAAAAAAAATTATTCAATTCTTTTGCAATAAAAAAAAAATCGTGTGTCCAATCAATATATGGGACCATTGATAATAAATAACAAATCATGTTTTTATTCCCATAATCATATAGTAAATATAAAATTAATAATAAATTATTTAAATGTACAAATATATTATATTTAATTAGACCAAGGTGGAGAATAAACTTTCATATCGTCTTTATGTAATTCAATTTCACATTCATAACAATTAAATGTTTTGGCAGCAGTGAAATGTGCCATCATACAATAATAACAATAAATATGACTGCATCCTGAATGTCTTGGTAAAACAGGATTTTCATTGCAATAAGGACACTTTGTATATATTGTCATTGTGGGAATGATTGAATTTTTCATAATTTTATTTGGTCTTGACCAAAATTTAAATAAATATCGTTTCAAATAATGAAAATTAATCATCGGTAAACCAATTGTAAATAATTCCACCAAACCATGCCACAATAATTCTCTGGTTATATATGAATAACCAATATTTCTAGGTTTACTTGTTGATACACTTTGACTAGAAATATTAAGAATTCTTTCTAATATACTTGGCTGAATTCCTCGATGAAGAAACATTAATAAATTGATAAAACTCAACAAATGTATTAAATTTGCAATTTTCTCCAAATATTTTTTTATCATCTTTTCTCTAGTATTATTCATCATCCTATTTGGATCCATATATTTATCCTCAAGATATTTTGTCATTACTGAGATGAATGAAAATAGTATGGCTTTTTTTGTCGTTAAATTTGCATATGTAAGATCTAGTAACCTTTGGCCAAATGTTGATTTGCCTTTGCTGAATGCAAATATCCATATAAGAGTTCGAACAGTAGCATTTATCTCTGGACTCCATGATTCAACAGTTCCTGGTGTAAATAATTTGGCAATATCTTGTACTCGATTTTGCAAAATGCGTAAAATTGCCTCGTCTAATTGCAATGCATCCAATTGATTAATACGTGATACATATGCTGAACTCATTATCACAGTATTTATATGTAACCATAACCTATAACTTGATGTTATTTGTTACTGAAATTAAATAAATAATTCATCAATATAAAACTTTATCATGTCTAAATATGATATAATAAACATAATTTAAAAATAAAATACCTTTCATTTTGTAATAAAGATATTATTTTTCTAAAAAATCATTTGCCATTGAAACAGTTCAAAGAATTATTTTCGCGCATTACAGAAGACTTGTGACTTTACCGACCGAGCAACAATGATTCGTGTAATATATTGTAGTAGTATGTACTAAAGTATGTATATATTTATGTATATGAATTGCCAAACTTTGTCGCACCACACACACTGAAAAATATACATCAGTCAAACGCCGCTGAATACACGAAAAACGGTCGAGTCATTTGGTATTAACTTTGACATATTTTAATAAATAACAATAATGTCAGCGAGATACGATAGAGCAATCACGGTATTTTCACCTGATGGACATTTACTTCAAGTCGAATATGCCCAAGAAGCTGTAAGAAAAGGATCGACGGCGGTGAGTTGAATTTATACATGGGCAACCTAACCTCAATATCATACATACATTAAATCTAATTGTAAAATGATGTTTATATTAATTAACAATTTGACATTATATTAATAAATAGGTTGGCGTTCGTGGACACGATGTGGTTGTACTTGGAGTTGAGAAAAAGTCTGTTGCAAAACTTCAGGAAGAACGCACTGTACGAAAAATTTGTCTTCTAGATGATCATGTAGTGATGGCCTTCGCTGGTAACATAATTATTTCACTTTGTTTATGGATATTTTATATGTTTTTCTTTTTAATATTTATTTTTGTGTATTCTTATTCTCAGGTCTCACCGCTGATGCCAGAGTGTTAATTAATCGAGCCCAAATTGAATGTCAAAGTCATAAATTGACTGTTGAAGATCCAGTGACACTTGAATACATTACTCGTTATATTGCTAGTTTAAAGCAAAAGTACACTCAGAGCAATGGAAGAAGACCATTTGGTATATCATGTCTTTTAGCTGGTTTTGATTATGATGGTAGTCCACATTTATATCAGACTGAACCGTCTGGAATTTATCACGAGTGGAAGGTTCGAATTGAATTATTTTATTCAGGATTGTTATCTTCATTATTATGAAGTAGAATTAATTAATTTATTTATTTATAATTGTTAGGCAAATGCAACTGGTCGTGCTGCAAAGACTGTAAAAGAATTTTTGGAAAAATATTACACACCTGAGGAAGTAGCCACTGAACGAGGTTCAATTAAGCTTGCAATTCGTGCTTTACTTGAAGTAGTAACATCGGGCCAGAAAAATTTGGAAATAGCGATAATGCGTCGTGGACAACCAATGCAAATGTTGGATTCCGACACGATAGGCGAATATGTAACCGAAATTGAAAAGGAAAAAGAAGCAGAAGCTGAGAAGAAAAAACAAAAGAAGTGATCGAACGATATTTTATGATTATTATTTTATATTTCTCATTGATAAATAATAATAATGTATTGCCGTTTATTGGTTGGGCGATAGATAATTTTGTATTTTCTTGTGTCTTTTCCTGAATTCTAACTGATGATTTTCATATATTTGATTGCGTGACATAGTAATTAATTTTGTGAGATAAAGTTAAAAATCAATTTATTAAAATTTTATGTTTAATCATTATTAATAAAGTGCTGCATAATTTCGTGAAAGAGATTTTCCACGATGATGAAATATTTGAAATGATGGTAAATTTCTCGTGCTTTCCCATGTTTTACATTCTAAATCTACTACTGCACGAATTTCTTTAAAATCACCAGCAATAAATAGCACTCCATACATGACGATAAATAGGCTCACAATTCCTTGAATTAAAATCTGTAATAATAATTAAATATTTCACATAATATTAATAATAAAGTTTATGAAACTATTTTAATACTAAGATAAAATTAAAGAATAATTATAAATATAATCACTTACATCAACGGGCAATGTGGTGAATTCTCCCTCAACAATTCTCAAATATGATCGATCTACAAATAATAAATTATTTACATAAAAATATAAATTTACTCCAAAAAGGAAAATGTATATAAACTTACGTTGAACTGCTGAATAAGCCGCGTGTAATATCGAAACAAAACCAATAAATGTAATGAACTTGTGTGTTGCTGTTGCTGGCATGATGAATTATTTATTTATTATTTTTAATATTTGATTAAAGTTTCTTATATCTAATTAACAACCAGATTGAGGTTAGTTCACGTAAATATACAATACAATCACACAATAAATTCATACATGAAAAAGTAAAATGACACATTGGTCGATAAAAAAAAAATACCACACGCGACATGCGCACCGCCTGGTAGAATGTTTGATAACTTACTGATAATATTTTAAAATATATCGAAAATATATATTTGTTTTTGAATACAAAAAATTGTCAACATGAAAAAATGAGGAAAAAATGTATAAAAATTAATATTACACAAAGATCAAAGATGACATACAACATTAAAAATTAATTACATTTTAACAATCGTAAAATTACTTTCAATAATGATATAATAAAATTAATATGAAATATTATTAATTAATTGACGAAATATTAAGAGAAAAAATGGCATTGTCCAAGAGTAATAACTGTAATGCTACTGACTGTAAGAAAAAGACAAAGATATCGTCCAGTAATTGGAACTCTAAATAATCTTGCGCACATTTTCAATGATGAAGTATACAATAAAATGGTGTCTAAATCTTCACCAGGTGTGCCTTGATAAACAAATGGCCGAACACGCACTTCATGACCAATACTTTGTATCATTGAACAAGCAGTTGTTAAACGTGCTGCTTGAATAAATGGCGCAAGAGCTATGAAAATCCACAGAGTGACATTTACAATACTGACATAAGGCACTAAATTTATTTTCGAATCTACAATATCGTATTGTAATATCCATGCAGTACCAGCTGTGGCCCATGATAAATTTACAACTGTATAAATACAAACTGCTGGTCCTAAATCATCATTGAAATATTTCAATAATTTTTTAAATTCTAATATTTCTTTCATCCAATCTATCGCAGGAAGTGTGTGTTCCAACAATTTATCTTTAAGAAATGATAAATGAGCAATTAATAATTGCCCTTGTAAACAATAACTTGTAATTATTGTTCCTTGAACCATATCATGCCACAATGTACAAATAATTAAAAATACTTTTGATACTTCTTTAATTTGCTCTGGACTATTATCGAGCCATTGAAAACGAATCATTCCTTGTGCCATCATAATATTTACTGTTATCAATGCAATTGTCATCCAGACAACACTTAATCCAATAAACAACCATAAAACTTTAACTAATTTCTTTTGGTTTCCACGATTACCAGAATTTGATGACAATAAAAATGCGCGTTCCATTAAATTTTGCAACTGTTCATTTTCTTTGATACGAAATAAATAAACTGTATACAAATAAGCAACCAAATGAAGTGTACTTGGTATAAAATAACTGAATACTGTATTGCCATAGCATATTTGTTCATATGCTCGTGTTCGTGTAATATTTTCAATTAATTCATATTCAATTGGCAATAATTTATAACAAAATCCACGATCTCTCCTGAAACATGCCATGTATTGTAAAACATAGCCAATACACATAAAAATTATTACTTGAATTGTATGAATATTTGCCAAAATATAATAACTTGAAAAACGTTCTGTATCTGTATTAGTAGGTCTTAAACCCATTACTGCAAGTAATCTTAAGTAGGGTCTGAGAATTTTACATTTACAATAATGAAGCACGGCTGATGTACTGAGATTTTCATAATCAGGCGTTTCGGCTATTACACCGAGCTATGAATAATGGATAAATAAATGAATAAATGAATTTATAAATATTTAATATCTATGAATTAGATTTTTTTTTTTCATACACTACCTCAGTACTACGTAATTGTAAATCTGATAGCACTGATGTTCGTGGATCGTTAAAATTCTCCGTAACGCCTGGAAGATCTTTCCCATTTGTTGATCTGTCGGTTTCCAAATTGGTCTAGAAACATTTTACTATTTTGTTGCAAGTATGTTATTTCTATAATTTTCATTATAAATTATTTATAATTGATTGTGATTTATATGAAATTTATAAGTAATGTTGATGTGTTAATAAATATTTATAGGGGAATATTAAATATTAAAAGCACCTTTTTGAATAAATTCTGTTCGCGTCCCATGAAGATAAAAATTAAAACAGACTTGAAATATTATGTGAAAGTGTTCTTCACTGCGTGATGTTTTCACTAAACAATATAATGCAAATGTAATATTGATATGGCAAAATATGGGGAATTAATCGGTAAATATATGAGTATATAAATATCCTAGATCTAATAATTTATCATTTTATATAAACTTACCATTGTTATGAGCGAGAAAAAGTCCCCGCGAACTTTGAAACAATTTATTTACATCTGTAGGTCGATGATGATGAGTGTATTGTATATTTGAATAACAGGGTACTCAATTTTTTATCGCATTTATATGATGACTTTTCACCTTTAGCAAAGAGATATCCAGTTTCATTTTATTTTTATTTTTTATTTTACATTTAAAATCAGAATTTTTTCTTGTATCAATTCCAATATGTCTCAATATAATTATTGTAATCGAGGGAAAATAAAGAGGAAAAGAAAAAAATTATTCTCATACCTTTTCTTTTATATTAAAATTTATTATTTGTTTTAAATGTTCTTTTTCCAATATTTCTAGCTGGTCGTAAAAGACTACGATCAGTACGTCGATCATGTTGAGAGCCGTTTCTCGATTTTCCAGCAAACTTTTTCTGCAAATACAATAAACATTTACATTATTTCATTCTCATTAATTTATATATCAATATTTGTAATGAAAAATAATGTAATATATTCCATACCTTTCCAGTAGTGAAAGTCATTTCTCTGTTTCCACGCGAGCCGCTTACTCTTATCACATTTGATTCTTCACTTTGTAATCTTTCTCCTAAACTTTTCCTGTAATTTATCAAGAAAATAAATATAAAATAATATAAATTAATTTCCCCGTTCAACTTTCTTTATAATACCACAATGAAATATAAATAATAAAAAAAAACTGACTTGTCGCGCTTTCTCATGTAGGTTTTTCCACCACGGTACTCGACATTGTCTTTTATTTCATAGAATCGCGGTTGTTTTTTCGCAACATCACCATTCTTCTTTTCTACATCAGCATCGTCATTATTATCTTCTTCATCTTCATCTTCCTTCTCGGCTTCCTCATCCCGCCTGACTCGTTTTAATTGTCTGTACTTTTTCTTCACCTCCTTTGACCAAGTTTTCTCGTCATCAGAACTCGAGTCTCGAAGTAAGTTATCATCAGAATCTTCATCTATAAATAAAAAGAAAATAAAAAATGTTATATCAAAATATGATTAATAATCAGTAAATCATATGTAGTAACACGAAACAATAAATTTAACTACTCACGCTCATCATCCTCATCAAATGCTGTAGTAACGAGTTTTTTATCATCCTCTTTACTCTCAAGTTCACGCAATTTTTTTGCTTTACTCTTATCCAACTGCGATATAACAGGATTGAGCAGTGAATATTCTTCAGAGTTTTTATCAACTTGAAAATCGGGATTTGTAAAGAGCTCCTTGAAACGATCGTCCTTGAGTAAATTCATCGCAGCGGCATGTTTTTTCTTATTCTTCGTAGTCGTACTTGTCTCAGTGTCCATCAACTTGAAGGCAAGCTCCTTGTTTATTTCAGGAAGTTTTTCCAATTTAACGCCAGTATTCGCTCTACTCTCTTCAAGTTTTTCACGTATTTTTTTCTTCTTGTGTTCCTCTAAAACAAATGGTTTCGCGACATCTCTCGCCTTCCGCCATAATCGGACATCCATAAAGTAACCGTGCATATATGCTCTCAAGAAGTTTGTTCCCTTTAAGTGTGATAATTCCAATTCCTCCAATTCCTTATCCGTCACAAATTTGTAATCATCATAAATTGTATCGTAATTCGTTTCTTCCAATTCCTCAGTAAGATTATCAAGGAAACTGCTCCAACTTGGTGCTGGCCCAAGACTTGGAATGTAATAGGTCTGCATTTTTGGCGCTTCATTGGTGAGAAATAACATTCCCGTATCTGGGATTACACACAGGTCATTAAAATCCGCTTGTGCTTCAATTGACGTATATAATTTTCCCTGTAATAATTAATTAAAGATAATTATTTTTTTTCACGCACGATATACTGTAACATGGTATTTAATTTAATTACTATACCGTTTTTCTTTCCCAGATCTTTACAATGGAACTGTCCATGGAATAAACAAGATCCATATTCTTATGAAATTCAATATTTCTGATTGGTAATCCATACATGTGGTCTTTTACTAAATAAGGTCTATTTGTACGAATATCATAAAGTAAAATTTGTCCTGTAACTGTTCCAACACCTAATGTTAAGGCATCTTGAAATTTTAGCGCAGTAACCGACGGAATTGTATCAAGTCTGGAAAAATATATTAATATTATCATCGTTGGAATTAATTATTTTGTTTTTTTTTATTAAGATAAAATAAATTTTTTATTTACTTTGTGTTTTGCGTCGCGCAATAGAAACCACAGTCTAATGTCGAAGCTTTTTGTCCTATTCTTGGATCCCATGCCTCCACTTTTCCCTCTTGCGTTCCAACAGTAAGAAGATGATGAACCGGATTTATAGCACATTTATTTATCGCTGATGCGTCTGATACATATGATGGTACAAATTTACCTCTTTCTAAATTTATCCTATAAATTTCATTGCTAAAAGAAAAATAAAATAATAAAATATATGAAAATAAATAAATATTTATTATAAATGAGAATATTTTGTGTTTTCTCACCTAACTCCTACAACAAATAAATCACAAGATGGATAATGATATTCAAGGTCACGTCCAAATCGTGGTATCCTTAATCTGTGATATTTTCCGTGTGCTACATGAAATTCTATGTGTCTGTCACAGTGTAAAAAGACTAACTGTGAATAAAAAAATTAATTTATCATTAAATTTTATAAAAAAAAAAAGGCATAAACACATTTACTACAGAAGAGTATAATTATTTACTGAGTTTACTTACTTTACTATAATCGTCTGACAATACTTGGAAATTAACGACTTCAGAGTCGAAACATCTTTCGAATTTCAATGATAAATTATTCACATCATAACATTTAACTCTAGGTTTATATATTCCAGTAGCTAAAATATATTGTCCATCTTTTGATACTTTTATTGATGTACTGACACCAGGCATATCAAAATCCTGAATGAGTTCGATACGTCTACGAATATCTAAAGACAAATATACATAATATAAATTATATCAATCAACTGTGGGAATTTATTATAAAATCATATAAATTATCATAATAAAATATAACTTACCAACATTCTTCTTCAATAATGTTCTTCGTTTTCGTTCTGACAACCACTAAAAATAAACGGAAATAAAATTTACAAATTAATTAACGAAAATTATAATATTGAAAAAAAAAAAAATCTTCATGAATACAAATTAATTTTTTACCTCTGGAAGTGACTTGCCAGCACTAAGGTTATAAATTTTAATATTATTTGGACAAGAAACCTGCATTTTATTATGTGGTTATGTCCAAGTTATAAAGCACGTGTAATATTTTTATTTTGTCTAATAATTATATTTTTTGAGTAGATTAAAGTACATAGTGTGCTGCTGCGAGTGGCGGCTTTTGGTATTAATTTCACACACAATAACGGTGGAGTAAGGGATACCAACATCACAACATTTAACTAATTGGAATCCATTTCATTTTGCAATTGATTTGCTAATTACATCAGAACGTATTGAATATTCATAATATGTAAATTTCGCTTTACCTTGACTCACGATTACATTTTAAATCATCAATAACATAACCTATATTTTGATATAAATCGAGTAATCGATTCGTGATTTGGCGATAGAATATATATCTATACAGTGCTCCAAAATTGGCGGTCTTTTTGATTTAATTTTGCTGTCATTTTTACACATACAGTTTAATAAAACTATAATAGAAATTTAAAAACCATCGTTTGATTAAATTTTATCATATTTGAAGATATCACAACTTTGGTGAATTTAGTTAGAGTTGAAGTCTCGAATCGAAAACGCTATAATGATTCATTTGAACGATATTAACCTCAACCAATCCAACAACGATTCGACTTCGATTCTTCAGTAAATGCAATATGATTGGATAACACCATGAAAACTTAACTAATAAAATGACTCATAAATTCTATTAATAACTAATGACAAATAATAACTACTAATATAAAAATTATAATGACTTGCAACATAAAATTAACAATACACAAATTAATAACACGATTCGTCATTAAATATAATTATAAAATATTTCACAAAGTGATAAAATACATCATTACTAGAGATTTTATTTTGAGGTTAACCATTTGATCTTTCTCAATAATCTCATTGACTCTACATATCCCCAATCAATACATCAATCTCTATTTATAAAAAAAAAACAATCATTCTACATCATATAATAAAACCCAATCATCAATCAC
>JAQQBR010000003.1:2611778-2643737 GCA_030347285.1 Microctonus hyperodae | reverse complement strand
GAAAAAAAAAAAAAATAAATAGTCTTCACAACAATGAAGAATAAATATTTATAAAATTCATTACAGAATACAGAATATAATATATAATAATTCTCATTTGCACTGGCGATAGCTTTGTGAATTTCCGTTTAATCGTCCAATGTCGTGCGGGTTTTAGCCGTTGAAACGATGAGAATAATGAAGAAGATGAAGAAAGAAGAATAACGAATGAAAAAGAATGAGCGAGTGAGATAGATAGAGTAGAAGAAAGAAAATAATATACTCTGAGTATGGGCAACGCGGCACACACAGCACCACATCTGCGCACGCCATAAGCCGGCACCTCGCCTTTTTCATATTGCTCTCAACGCGATCGTCAAGGTCCCCGTGCCGGTTACACGGCATTTTCTAACCCCGAAACATTTTGTCGACGGTGCGTTTGCGACTCGACACGTATCTTTTTTTCTTTTCTATATTCTTTCTCGAATGTTGAATACACAATGAGAGAGGGAAATAAGATGAAATACTCGACTTGGTCTTTCTCTTTGCCACGTAGTTAGATACATACAACTAACTTTTATATTACGGTGAATTTTTAATCTTCATCTGTATAAATGAAGAGTTTTAGTAAATCAGCAGTGGATTATTATAAATATGTATGTTTATGTTTATATAGAATGAAAGAGAAACTCATGAAATTTGTTGTTGGTTAGTTAAATCAATTAAAGAGAAAAAAAAATATTCAGAGGTTTATCTAGTGTAGAAGTAGTAATTGTAAATTGTAAAAGTGATTATTATGGTTTAGGATTTTATCATCTAGATAATTTTGTTCATTTTCGCTTTAAACTCTCATAGATAGATATATATATATATATATATGTACATTTTAGATACATATACACATGTCTCCTCTTTTCTCTCAGTCGGAGGGCGTGCGCGCATCGATCCGTTTAATACGGATTTTTTTTTGCTGCTGGTGGGTACAGACAACGGACACGATCATCGTGTATCTCTAATAAAATTGGCCAAGGCAAAGAAACATGGTTATGTTTGAAAAAAAAAATTTTTAATCCCTATAGTTGGAAATAATTAATAAAATTATTAAGTATAAACCTATGTTTTATGTTAATTGTTGGATCAATGTGAGATCACATTGAGGACTTTAAAGTATTGAGGATTTATTTATATTTTGGATTTAAATTATATGAAAGGGAGGTCGTTGGGATTTTTCGCAGTCGCACTACGATGAGGAGGGTGTGGCAGAGAACTGGGCATTCGAATTTTACCAAACACACCAACCGCATTGCGTTGTGATCGATCCTACAACCGTTTTTATCATTTTTTTTTCGTAAATTCAACATGGCGACAAGAATGTCCTTCGAATCAAAAAGTCTATACTGATTTTAATACATGAAACTTTTAATTTTCTTTGTCTTGCGACTGGCATAAAGAAATTGATTGGAATAATATCGAATAGCTGATAACGTTGTTATAGTATGATACTATAAAATCTTTAGGGAGAGAGAAAATTAGTGATTATCAAATATCGTTTTCTTTTTTTATATTAATATTCACTGCCCTGCGGCACCAAATGACGAAAGCCAATGTCCATTTTGAGGTTAAGTATTGTTATCCCGTATACGTGATTTTATCTAATAAAAAAAAAATTTATATTTAATCATAATTATCAACTTGATTCATCATTAAATACAATTGATAATAACAATTATATTCTTAGAACTTTGACGGTCATACCTCGCACGATATATTTCTGTGAGAAATAATACGTGTAAATGAGAATGAAAGCTTTTCATTTTATCATTATTTTTTTCCATCTCATTCTTTTTTCCTTTTGTTTCTTCTGTTATTATACATACATAGAGTTTCTCAATTATGTCTGTACATATATATTAAGCCATCTTTCACTCAATGCCTATGTGCGAAAAGATAAGCGAGTAGTCAGTAGCTGCCACGCGCGGTGGAGAGTTTGCGTGCACACTTTCCGGTTGTGGACGCCAAAATGGCGACAGCCAACTTGAAAACTGACGGCATCCTTTACCACCAGGAGCGTACCATAACCTCAACATCCACACAATACCCACCCACATTCATATCTAATCTAAAAGCAAAAAAATAGATATAAACAAACTCGAAAAGATATTAAATATAATAATTTCTTACTTATTTATATATTTATTCACACTTTGAAATTTTATTTCAAGTTTAGTTATATATTGATTTAATTAAATAAGATGGACGGAAATAATCGTCATTGTGGTATTAGTACTTGTATAAAATTCTCTCTTTCTCCCTTGCTCTCTCAATATGATTCATCATTTCAGTACAGTGACGTATCAATAATTTTATGTTTCTTGTATGACTCACTACATATATCTACATACATATTTACCACGCATTCACAATTTATCCACATTGCTCTCTCCCTCATCGTGTCAGCGTCGCTTTACATACTTTTCAACCATCACATTCTAGTCTCTCTTTTATATCCCTTGTCCCTCATCGTTTTCTCCAGTATATATTCGTTCATAATTCTCATGTCCATATGTATATACATTCATAAGTTTAACACATTATATACATAAATATTAGAAGCAAGAAAAAAAAATATTCTCTAATCTGTAAATGCCTCACTGATAAATTTATAACTTACTTTAACATCTGTATTTATTATATGTATTATTTGAATTATGAAGAAAAGAAAAAAAATGTTCGTGTATCCGCTCGTGTGATCATGAATTATTTTACCATCTTGCATTTATATACGACCTTGATAATTACAAACATTTCTCTGTATAATATTATTAATTAAAATTCAAAAGATAAAAATAATATACTTATAAATCGAGAGTAGAAATAAATTAATTGCTTGATGGGTTTTGAGGTTGTTAGAAATTGAAAGGTATTTGATGAAAATAATTAGAAAATAAAAAAATATTTATGAATGTGTGATGGCAAGTAGAGCGTGTGTATTTGAGAGTGAGTTGAGGCAAAAAAATAATATCAGCTTATTCTCTCTTCTCTATCGATCGTAATTCTCTTTCACTTTCGGTTGACACTGACCATGAAGTGTGAGGGAGGGCAATATTATTCACATAAGAGGTCATATTGATAAATAATCTAAATTCAAATAACTCCAATATTTACTCTTACTTCACAATGATGAAAAATAAAAATATCATGTTCCAAATGTGTATTAAATATTTTCTTTGTTTTATAAATTATGTGAATTAAAAATCAAATTTTATTATTTGGAGAAATTTTCAAGCAATAATTTACTAAGAAACGGATCGATTTCAAGTGGCACATGGGCATTATATTGAGTTCGTCGTCCTTACTATGTGCTACTGAATATATAACGATGACGGTAAAGTCGACGAGGGTGAAATAGACAAAGTGGGAGGGAAAGCTTCGAGTACCGATCGATTATCCAAGTAGTGTCAGCATCATATTGTGTCTCTAGTTATTTTTATTTTAAATCATAATTTTAATACATGTATTAATTTAAATTCTATTTATTATATTTATTTAATTATTGTAATTTTTTTTTCTCAGGTAAGCAAAGAGGAATTGGCGAAATTAGTCCAGGGCTTTGAGTCACAGGATATTCTTACCTCATCCGGCGTAACTTTGGCTGGCAACAGGTACATCTATCTGTCTGGTACGGACCGTGTGATAAGAGCAAAGCTTGGCAAAGTCGGTGTACACTGCATGAAAACGACGCAAGCAGTTGTAGTATCACTTTATGAGGATCCAATTCAACCTCAGCAAGCCGCGTCAGTCGTTGAAAAATTGGGCGATTACCTCCTGCAATGCGGCTATTAGGTTGGTATTTAATAATATTTTATTTCATTTAAATATGTATATTTATTTCATTTTGTTTATGAATGATTTAAATTGATTAAGAAAATATTACATGCAATTTTGTTATTCGGTTTTATGTATTAAATTGAGTTATGTATTCATGGGCTTGAAGTAAAATTTGGAAACCCGAGACTCTCTTTCTTGAGAGTTTCCTCCCGCAAACATATAAACATACATACATATATACGTAGATAGATGTATAGAGTGTCTTACTTTGAATCACACTTTTTGGCCCTCGTACCAAATTCTATTTTAATCCATCGAGCTCAACGTTTTCGTTGACGCCCAAAATGCACGCATGCCTTTTACCTCGCTTTCTCTGTCTCCTGACGCTTTTTCATTCTCCATTTGTCCATTTGTCTGTCTTATTCTTTATTTAAATATGCATCTCCACTTTCCATGAATATTCCTTCATCATTCTGTCTGCCCACGCATGAAAAATATACATGAAATTCAATTTTTATTTTCATTATACTAAGTAATTTCTTGTGGAAAAATAAAAGTAGTTGAAATAAAATTCATTATCTTTTACTAATTTTTTATTTCAAATATTCTATTATTAGAGTAATTAATTGCCTTCACTAACAACACAATCATAAAGCTCACCGTCGTTCCCTGTTGATTTTTCTGTTGCAGTAACATCTCTGGGACCCAATACAAAAACAAAACAAAAATATCTAATTTTAATTAATAATTGAATAAAACCAGCCGATTTATTTTAAATATGACAGCAAACAAACACAAAAAATGCAAAACGGAATGAGAATATAACGGAAAAAAATGTTTGAAAAAAAAAAAAAAATCATCCTGCTACACGATGAAAGAAGCGCCGGAACTGCCGCAAGTCCCCACCGCCGCTTTGTGACTCTTCTCCCCCCCTATGTGTGTGGGAAAAAAATAAAATTCAAGGAGTAGTGTGTGTGTGTGTGTGTATCTGAGTGTCTACATGAATGTGTGTAAAAGAGGAAACGAAAAAGAAAACGCGAATTGATGAACAGAATAAAAAACAAATTATAAAAAATCATGAAATTAAACTCTCATACGTGAATTCTCATCATTCACAAGTGAATCGAGAGACTTTTTGTTTCTTTTTTTTTATCATTCAGCATTCGTATCTCCTGATAAATTTGATATACGAAATAACAGATAAAAAAAAAGATAAAGGGGATTGAAGATTGTACCAATATTCTACTATTACTATTAGTACTATTACTACTACTACTATACTACTGCTACTACTTATTACTACTTACAATTACCAACAAAAAGAGAAAACCAACTCAATGTAACCTCACTCACTTTATATACAAAATAAAATGTAAGCTAATTATATCGATAATAACAAGATTAATGGTGGTATAATTAACGTTATCGTATTGGACAACGGTCTTTTTTATTTTTATTTTTTTATTTTTTTTTTTTGAAGAGGATATGAAGCCTTTGACAATGATATATTGAAAGAAGATATGAATTAAAAAAAAAATTAATAAGAAACAGACAAAATAACTGGGAAAAAAAATATGTAGCACTTGTATTTTGTATGTATGATGAGTGATAGAGAGAAAGGATATACAAGAAAAAAAAAGTGGGAGAGAATGAGGGTGTTGAGAGAGGTTGAAAATAGAGTCAAAAAAGAAAAGAAGAAAATAAAAACGATAATGGAGAGTAGAGAAATTAAGAGAATGGAAGAGGATATGATTATATGCTCAAAGTAAATTAGATAAAATCATGATAATGAGTTTTAATAACATTATATGAGAGTAAAGCGTAATGAGAAATATCAAACGCGGCGCGTGTACATCACCAATCATCATCAATCATCCAACCAAACCCGGGAATCAATCGGCTGCAACACTCAATTTACCTGTGGCGATAATTAAAAATAATGTACGCGAAAAAATTCTCTCCCGTTCGATTTTTTGTTTTTCTTATGTTCATTTTAGCTACTTACTGTCTTATATAATAATTGCTAATGTATAGGATAGTGAAAAAAAAAAAACATAAAACAATTAACGTGCGATGTGTCATAACTGCTGAGATTTTTTATTGACAAATGAAATAAAAAAAAAAATTGATAAAGTAAAATATTACCAATCAAACTAATTAAACGCGATGTTTTTTCTTTTATTTATTCTATCATAATTGCGGAGAAATTGTGTGTGATCGAATCCGATAAGAGAAATTAAAAAAAAAACAAAGAATCACAAATAATAATTAATAAATAAAATAACAAGCAGCGATATTATATACTTATCTTTATACAATAACAATAAAACAATTACGAGGGCAATTTTTTATATAATGGAAATATTAAAAAAAAAATGAAACACTTTTTTAATACCAACACACAATAAACAAATTCATAATGCTTATATATATATGCGTTTGTCGATAAAATAAAATACTAATAAAGATGTTAAACAGTCATCAACATTAATGTGTGAATGATGATGTGAAAATTAGTGACAATTGTAGTATGATATAAGCTTGATAAAAGCTCATTCGTTATTACTTGCAATTCGTTCATTTTATTGATAGAAAAGTGTGTCAACCGGATTATATCTATGCGACGCCATTGACCAGGCCTCATTGATGTTAGTCTTTTAAGGACTTTCTTGCCTTGAATGGGCAATGAAATATACACTTACCATCAACAAACAACGACATAACAACTTGTCAATCCCGTCACTCCGCTTTTATAAGCAACAAATATCATACGATCGCTAAAACTTGCGCGTATTATATCAGATATATTCATACAAAACAAAAAGTAACACACACATTTAATTATTCATCATTGTAATACATCAATCAACATCATTGTCCATTATATATTCGTGTATGTCAGTCGAAGAAAATTTGTGCAAAATGATATTTACCTATACCATTGCTAGATCACAAGAGGAAAAAAAAATCCCTGATGGAATTTGTATTTCTGTGTCGTTCCTGAATGCTAATACTATTTAATATTAACAAATTTCCTTTTTGCTAAATTTAATACTGCTATGGCAAAGAAAAAAAAAATACAAATTTAATACTATTAATATTAGCAAACAAATTAACTAACTATTATTACCCGCAAAATTTTCTTGGCTGCTTGTCAGTAAATTGAGATAAAAACAAACGAAAAAAATATAATGGTGATAAAAATGGTGATGCCAGAAATTCTATCCATCTACCTACATACCTACATAATATGTAATGATTTTTATTGATAAACAAAGGAAGGAATAAAAACAAATTGAAATAATAATTGTAAAGAAATAATGAAAAAAAAAAACAATTTATACAATGAAATCCAAATTGTGAGGCAGAATATATTTAAATATTTTTTTTTTGTTTTCTTTATAGTCTTGTGATTAAAATTTTTATTCTCTTTTTATTTTTCGTTTTACTTTACTTTTCTCTTTTGCTTGCTTGATTTTAGTCTCGCTGGATTGTCGCAGTTCCGTGTCTCTTTACAAGTCACGAGACACAATAGCTGTATTGTGTACCTATTCATCCGTGTCTTTGATAAGAAACAAGTTATTAAATTTCCACGCATTGGAGCTGCGACGAGAAGAATTCATGAAACAATCGTGATGATAAATAACAAAAAAAATTCATAAAGATGATTAAAGTGTGGGAGATGTTTGAAGATAAATCATGGAGGAATAACACGATGGAAACGGACATGGTTTTAGATTTGACGATAAGTAATTAATGAAAAAGAATAAATGGGAAAAGAAATTCATTTAAAATTACATCAGAAGAATTCATGTCGGATATTATATAGCTCTAGCTTCGTAGAAAATTATTTCTTCATAAGATTTTTTTTTTTTTCGTTCTTTTTTTGCCGATTACCTATAAAAAAAAAGTAATAATTGTTTTAAGAAAATAATAAATTTGTATAAAGTGGTGTATAAAAAAAATAATCTGTAACAGTAAATTTTTGTTTTGGTTTACTTATTTTAATTGTGTTTATCAAGATGGCGAAGAAACAAAAAATTATATCTTCACGAGATAAATTGCTTAAAAAACACAGGTGAGTATAAAAGTTATTTTTTCTTCATCTCTATTTAATTTTTCATTCAGATAATACAAGAAAAAAAAAAGCAATGGAACTATAAAATATCTACGTGCATTATTCCTGAAATTAAAGTAAAAAAATCATTTATATTCTCCCAATTTAATTGCTTTTAGAAGAAATATTCGATGCACATACCGTAATTTATTATATAAACATATGGATTATTAACGCGCTTTAAAAAAAAATCGATACATATATACATATATATAATTAATTAATTAGATTTAATAATAAAACTCACATTTTATCAAGTGGCTGTTAATTATTTCTCTACATTTCCATCTCAATTTTATTTCATCATATCCCTTTTTTTTTCCCCCTTCATTAAAGTCGTTCAAATATTCCAATCAACTTCTCGCTCATTATATTTTGTTAATGCCTCTGTGATTTTATAAATCCATCGTGAATTTAATACAGTGCGTGTGCAATCCTGGGATATCAGTAATCAACAATATATATTCAATAGCTTTCATTTTATTTCAATTGTTAATAATTATCATTAACGACAGATCACTCACAGATTCTTTTATTATTACCATTCACTCGTAATACGTCAATTATTTTTTTCCTCTGAATAAATATCGTCAAAATATAATACATTGAATTGTTATTGATTTTATATTTTCCACAAACCACAACAAAAAAATTCTCAAATTCTATATAATTCTTCTTAATCTCTTTATCGGAATGATTATCAATATCAGCAAAGTTGTGTCTGTAAATTTAAATGAAAGTTATAATGATTATATTTACGAGATCAATATTTAATTGTAGTTGAGTTGATAATTAATCTGTTGATGAAGATTAGTGACACATTTATCAAGATGATACGAAAGTGGAAGTAACACGCACTGTCATATAACAAAACACTATGTATATATGCATATGTTTATATACAATTGTTGTTGACACCAATGAAGACAATGGGCAGTTAATTAATTTAGAGGTTGTAAGAGAGAGAAAGTATGAATAAACCATAATTCCTCATAAATACAGTAGTAATTCTTGTACATAAATACATGTAATTATTCTACATTATTGTTATTAATGTTATTATTATTAGTAATATTATTATTATTATTATTTTTGTTTTCTTCAACGTGAAATTGTGTTCGTGTATGACAAAATCTATCTAGCCGCAGATATTTTGAGGCGTGTGAGTAAAATGTGTGCGTCAAAATTTTTTTCTTTATTGCATGTATATAAATGTGTAAATTTTTTTAATTTTGTATGAATTATAATCATTCTTACGTTCTTTATTATTATCGTTCTCACTTAATTTCACTCTCTTTTTCTCTCTCACACACTACAGTTAAGGCAATGAAGTTCTGTACTTGGGTTTTGGGTATCCACAATAAGTTCTTAATTTTTATTTTTTCGTTTTTTCACATAAAAAAACAGCGTTTTATTTCATTAAATATTATCAATAATCTCGTGATGATCTTACTGAAGTGTATGTATATATAATATATACGGGAATAAAACACGAGTATTTTTTTATAACTCAACGAATGAATTGAATTTTTTGTTTTCTATTCAATCTTATTGTAGATTAGAACATTATTATTTTGTATTCTCTTTTATTTCATTACAGCATTTATTTTTTGTTATTATTTGTTCATTTATTTTACAACCTCATCAACTAATTTTATTATCGATAATACATAATGTATTCAATAGATTAATATCGCTCAACTATAAATTTAACAAACAAATCCTTCTACCTTTAGAATCGTTATCGAATTTTTTTTTTTTATTTAAATTCACTCCCTTCACATCAATTTAGCAATATAAAAAGAAAAGCTTTTCATTCGAGCATGGACAATTCATCAATTTCAATACTCACATTTTATTGTAGCTGCTTTTTTTTTTTTTTAATTATTATTTATTTCAAATATGAATATACACATCAGTATCTGCCTATTATTTTTTTTTTCTTTTCTACCACACAATGAACGTTGGCACACGACAATCTCGATAATAAGAGGGAGTTTGTCGATTAAATTTTTTTTATATTTTTATTTTAATTTCACTCTCTTCAACATTCTCATACATGTGTAATACCCTTTGTTCCATGCGTGCCAATGATACCAATACGTATTTTTCTACATATACATACATTTTAACTCACGATTGTTATCGTACAGCTACATATCGTCATTGCTAATCAGCATTCGCGGTCAACTCACGCGCGTGCGACGAACATTCGCGCAACGCAAAACACTAATACAATTTTCACATGCCTGTGGCTTTACAATTGCCCTCTTGCCCTCTTCTTCAACCACCCAACATTTAATTCCTTATCATATCCCGGCGACTTTATTGTTATTTTAGTTTTATTTTTTTTTTATTATTTCACTTTGTTTCTTTTCTTTTTTATTAAGCGCGCTCAAAGGCGCAATTAAATATATTGCATCTCATTTCGACTAGCATTTGCGTTACGATAACACGTGCTTTCTACACTCTTTTTCATATACACATGTACAATTATTCATTTTCACACATACACACAAACTTATTATTCTCTCTCACGTTATGATTTATTATTTTTAATCATCAAATTTATATTTGAGACGCGAACAAAGTAGCACGCTCGCGCGTATATGAAAAAATATTATATTCTACTTTTTTTTTTCCTGGGCATTTTATTTAATCGTTTTAATTAATTCACTAATTTTATCATTATTTATTTTAAATATATTAATATCGTTTGTTGTATTATCGTTTATTTATAATTCTTTTTTTATCTTGTTATTTTTCTTTCTTTTTATTATAACTTTGAATCACTAATTTTCAAATTATCAATATCGTCAATAGTTTAATCATTGTTTGCTGCTGCGTATAATTATAATTAGTTGCACATTGGATTCTATTTTAGAACATGTCGATTTGAAGCATTTAATCTTGCGCGACAAATATTTTGCCAAGCCATTTTGTATTATTTTTACTTTTAAATAATAACGTCTTTAAAATCACTCTCATTCACTATAAAATCCTAATCGCTTTTAGGATATTACTGGACTGGCCACTCTCTTTCATCACCATCGTCATCATCTTTTTATAAATTTATTATTTCATTCTTTATCTCTCTGTTGTTTTTATCGTTGAAATTTACTTCATATTTATTATTATATTTATTCACAAGTCGTCCATTTATTTCAGCGTCAAGCAGCCGCACGTGTCACTGCAATAATAATTTATTTATAAATCTTTATATTCAAAATTGATTCATAACTCTTTATACTTTATTTTAATTTTTTTCTTCTTGCAAATAAATAAAATTCACTTACCTCGAGATATTTGTAGAATTCAAGAACGATTTGATAAATATATTTTCCTACAGATGAAATCCGTAAATTGAAAAGAGGGAAGGTGAAAAAAAAAAATAAAAAGTCTCACAGGAGGAAATAGAGTGAAAGAATAAAAGAGTGAATAATTGTATAGTAGAAAAAAAAATAAAAAGAAGGAAAAAAAATATATATATATAATGAATGAAAAATAAGGAAAAAAGAAATGAAAGTCTGCGCTCGATAATCGCGTCGAGGCCAACTTCCTCCGGAGATTCCTCCCTCTCTTAATCGTTTCCATCGGTAACTCCATGTTGTCTAATGAATTACACTTTGAGGTCGACCTCCTCTGGCTTCACTGCGCAATGCAGCAACACGGAGTTTCAATAAGACTCGCAGTGGCAATTTGTAATTGCTGTTCCTGATGCTGTTGTTCTTGCTGCTGCTGCTGCTGATGTTGCTCTATTGATTGATGCTGCTGTTGCTCTTCCTGATATTCTTCTTGAGTATGATGATGTTGATGATTATTATTATCTTGATGATGCTCTTTAATAAAATGATTTTGTTGAGGTGATAAAAAATCTCCTCGACGTGGCTGACGACATTTCACTGCAATATAACACCTGGGCTATTGATTCTCCAATGAATAATGTCGTGATCGCTTCCAGAAATTTTTAAAGAAACCCTTTTTCTTTGGTGCATCACTTGGCTCACCAGCTGAAATAAATATAATATGATATATAAATATATAAATTAATAAAAGGTTATATTTTATTTTATTCATAAAATATCAACAGATTATTTTAAATATTATTAGTTGTTTCAAGTGTTTTATTTTATATTTGACTAAGGCAGACGAAATTCCCGTTGGATATTAATGACATCAAGCTACATAGCAGCCGGACGTGTCTCGACTCGGTTTCGCATCCTAAGTAGCACGATATCCGGCCTGGAATTGTCCCAGTCGAATTGCTTTTAAATATTCTTTGTCTTTCAAATCATTTATTTATTTTTCCTTCCATATATACATACACATACATTTTTTTTTATCAATCACATTTATAATAATTGCGTGCTCATTCGTTTTATTATATCGTCAATTGCACTTTATCATCGAGCCATTAACCAAAATGAAAGCTTTATATATATATAATATATATACTTCTACGTATATGTATGGTATCTTTTGAATTCTTTGGATAAGAGGTAATTGAACAAAAGTCGTTCAATGCGATTGTGACTTCGTAGAATTGTTGAGCAATTATTTATTTTTCTCATTTTCCTCAGTACTCTCTGTGACAGAAAAACATACAAAGAAAAAATTGTGACGGACAATAGAGCAAACGACGAGTTAGTTACATAGTGGGAGAGTGAAATGCGTGAAACCAGGATCAATATATCCTACCACTACCAATAGAACATGTCTCGTGTGACTTTATATAATACATATAACACACAACGTTGTTGTAATATTATCAGGTGTAGGACGTATTCTTCCGCTTTGAAAAATTCCAAGTTACTCAGTTCATATTTACTGCTTTATATTTGTTCATTATATTTTTTTTTCTTATTTCCTGGGCTTGTCTGTATGACATCCTTGTCGCAGTGAAGCGTCGATGTTTGAGGCGAATGAGGGCACACAAAAAGTGTCATCGTGGTGAAAATAAGCTTTGGTATAATAAAACGCCAGCGGCAAACAAGCCTCTTACTGTATTCACATATTTTTCGTTCTTCATCTTTCACCTCTACTACTGTCATCTTCTTTATATTCATTGGCATTATATATATACACATTTTCTTATTTTTTTTCATCATCACGGTACTTCGCTTACTCTTGCTCATGTCGCGTGTAACTTATCCCAAAAATAACGAATGCTACATGACAAAATTAACGCTTGAGATACGTTCAAAAAATTTTTTTTTACTGTATTCCAATCTTTTCCACCATTTTTTCGTTCTCAAGTTTTTTTAACATTTTTTTATTTCATTTCTTTTCTCTATATACCTCCACCAACATTGCCAAATCCTGAGGTTGATTTTTTTTTATTATATACAAACATGTATGTATATATAAAATATCTATTTGGAAAAGCTTGGTCAATGTCGTGGAAAATTTTTATTACTCAGAGAGACATTCATGCCCTGTGGGATATTGAAACGAATATAGTTTGATGAGGTGATATTTCATATCGACGAATTGAGGACATTTTTGGATTTTTCATGTCATCGTATATATAACTAAACGATAAATCGTTCTTTCATTGCATGAGATGCACGTACGAAATTTATTTTTGTTCTTGATGATACGTTTGTAAAAGATTCAAGCATGTCAAGAGAATATTTTCGTTGCGTTGTCCTCTCCCACTTTCACTGCATCTCCAATCTATCTCTGCTTCTTCTTCATCATCATCTCCTTGTTTTCTTTTCGCTGTGGGTGATGTAAAGAGACCAAGCGGTCCAACTTTAAAAATAACTTCAAGGAGCTATATGTAACATTATCGTACAAATAATTCAATGAGCACATTTATAAAAGTGTGAGTATTCGTGTATACATTCTTAAATAAGTAAAAATAAAAAAAAAAAATATATGAATTATATATTCCTCACCAGAATAAGGACCACCAGGAAAGACATCCTTAGCTGTACCTTTCGTCTCTTTGCCACCACCTCCTGAAACATTAAAAGAATAAAAAAAAAAAAAGATAAAATTACTTTCTTCATTTTCACATTTTAACTAACTGACAAATAGAATTATGTATATAAATAATTTTAAAATGGAAAATAAATGCAAACCACGAAGGGCAAATTTTAATGAGAAACTTTGAAGTTCCCTTTAAAATTATCGTATTAAAAGCGTCTTGGAATTTTACAAGATCCCTCACTGAGATAAACGATTATTACACCATATTAAATAAACGTTCATACATATATAAATACTTATGAGATTAATGTTGGTATTAAGTTGAGTTGTAACAGAAAATTTATTTTTTTATTTTTCTATTTTTGATAAATAACAGATGTATAGAAGCGCACGTAATACACACATCACAACCTGAACAAACATTATCTATTATTCATTTTTCTTTATTTTTTAACATTCTCAATTCATTCATTTATTTCAATTGTTCACGCACGCTTCTAGTTATCTTTATTCTCTCTATCATAATAATACATGTATAAAATGAACAATGATATATATATATGTATATTTAAGTACATACCAGGTATGTACGATGATGGAGCGACGAATAGCACCTCTACATGCATTAAGCATGTGATAAATGCATTGAATTTATTGTCTACACTATATCAATAAATAAATGAATGAAAAAAAAATTATAAAAAAAAATATGATGATATATACATATAATATATGATATATACATATGATATATACATATAATTAAAATAATCTAATTATAATGTTCATACCACGATAGGAAGAGTGCACCACTTCTTCCTGAAGCCTTTTCTCGTGCCCATTTATTTTACTTTCATTGGCTATTTGAACATGATCTCTAAACTCTACTAGATCTCAATTCCATCATTCAATATTGACATAAGCAATTGGAGAAGTATGATATTATCATTTTAAATTGATGATGAAAAGTTTTATTTAATTATATATGCATTATTGAAATGAAAAAAGAAGAAATGATGATGAATGTAGAGTGAAGGAAATTGAATAGATGTAGAAAAATAAAAGGAAGAAAAAATATTCTGGTTATTTGCATATCCATTAGAGTGTGAATATGTGCTTGTAATAATTTTTTTTTCTTCATTTCTAATGAGGAAAACAAGTGTGAGTGCAAATTATTAGCTAGAGTGACTAATGGCATGCGTGAAAGAAAAAAAAATCTGGAATATATAAAAGTGTATAGGGTATATAAGAAGAAAGAAAAACGTCAAGGGGGGTGTTTGGAGCTTTGCTCCTGCTGCTGCCCTCGTGTTGAGAAAGTGGGGCTGGTTGTTGGGCTTTGGAATAAATCAATAAGTTGCCAGGAGTCGCAAGAGGTAAAACTGGTATCCAGACTGTCAGTTAGTCTGGTACAGAAAGATAGAATATAATAATAAAAATAGAAAAATATCAAGAGAAATTGAGCACTTTCTCACCACTCAATCTGTCTCTGTTGATGGTTCTTTTTTAGTATTATTCCGAATCACTGATTATTTTTCGTGAATGTCAATGTAGTGGATTATATATTATTATTTATTTCACAATGATTTACAGTTTAGCTGTCATCATTTGACATAAATAAGAAAAATATGATAAAAAAATAAATATCCACAAGATCATTCTTCGATTTAATTCCAACATTATTTATAATTTTCAATCTTTCATTCTTTTACTTTGTCCTCTTTTCTTTTTTTGTATCATTCTTTGTACTCTCTTGATCGTCATTGGATGAATTATTGATCTAAAATATTCTTTAGATGTTTTATTACAGAAGAATTGTCAATGAAAATAAACTCAACGTAACTGATATACATATCTTATGCAATCTCTGTCATATACTGACTTGCAACAATATCATATTTCATCTATACAATTTTCTTTTGTTGTAATAATCTTCACTAATACAAATACATACACGTATTATTTTTTTCCCATTCATTTTCATTTTATTCTTGATGTTTTAAGAATATATGTGTCTTTGACGTTGTCAACAAAGCATATAAAGTTTGTAAAAAATGAAAATGAGTTGATATATTCAGTGAACATTTATACATACAAATGAAGAGCACGAAAGATATCTCTGTTATGTGTATGATCTCTTCGCTAGACGAGTTAGCAGACTCGTATAACGATTCTTGCCGCTAGCTAAGCGTCCATTTCCTTCGTCTCTCTTTTTCTTTCATTCTCATACTCTTTGGGCTTTCACTCTAGCACATTAAAACAGTGTTTAATCCCTTGCAGTCTATCGTTGTGTGTGCACCACCCTCTTTTGCCGACTCCATCCCGCATCCAACCGCCGCCCCGTGGTCCAATAATCAGCAACAAACTTGCGTTGCTTTATACATATATGTATGTACTGAGCTTTCAGAAAACATTTATCTTCCATGTGCTCCAAAGTTTTATTTTCTCTCCTGCCACGATATTTCCAACTGTTTTATAATATCGCTCCGTTGGTCAAAAATATATTTCAATTTAGAAATTATTTTTAATTTTTAACATTTCACTCTAATCAATAAGCTCTATAATTTATTTATTCATTTATTTTTCTTTTTATTATTTTTTTTTGTTTGTTTATCATTTTATGTTATTTCAATATTTTATTTTATTTATTTTATACACACATGGATGTATATAGATAACTGAATATAAAAAGGTATTTAATTTTTTGACAAGCGACATGTGATAACGTGTTCCATAAATAAAGGACCGATAACTCAGTATAAATGTGAGTGTATTTGTAGTAACCACGGAAGGGAATGCCATTGTTTTCTCGCAAACTTCCTCAATTGACGTTCAAACATTGATAACACAGTTGGCTGCATGAGTATTTATAAAATTGGGAACATCACACCACATCCAGATTTGTACAAAGTCATATTCTACTGAAAATAACAAAAAATAAATTAAAGTAACACCATCGACAACACTAAACAGGATCCACCATAAGTAGCAAGACTACATTGGAGACCTCAATAATAAAACTACATTGAAAAAAAAAATTCAGTTCAATATATTTTCTTTTAATTCCTCTTTCTCTTATTCCATTTTCAATAGAACTTGAAATTGTATCAATCGATCTTTTTCATCAGCATTTTCCCAACGTAGCATTTCACTTAGTTTTAAATTGCGATTTTAATCGCATACTCTTTGGCCTACCTTATCAAACGAATCTTTTTGTCCTCATTTATTCGCTCATTCTTGGCCGAGTTTTCATTCATTTTCATCTCAATAATTCTGTAATAAAATCATAGTATTTTTTTTTTCTTTCTTTCATTGTCGATGAATAGCAGCGCATCTTAGTCCAATCAAATCACGTAGTCAAGATTGTGCATACTGATGATAATCTAGAACGAGGTTTTGAAGCCAAATACGTTGGAATTTTACCTATATAGATATCAAAGAAATAAGGAGGAAGAAGAAGAAAATAGTATAATGTATAAATTAAAATAAAATATCTAATCCAAGTGAGACGCAATGTGTTTCTACCAACGCACAATGATGAACGTGTGCAATTCTCATCGTATAAGCAAGCTCAACTACACATAGTCAAAGAGCTAAAAGGCCTTGTCCTCTCCACCATCAAAGCCATTCAAGGTCGTGAGTCTCGTGTGCGTAATACAAACCAGCACGAGGAGCCTTGTAAATGTCTCACGAGAGTCAACATATGTGATTTCTTTTTTTTTTTTTCTTTCAAGTAAAAGACACAGTGGCAACATATTGAGACATCCAGTAGATGGAGCCAGTTCACGGGTTATAATCAGACACGTGGTGTCTTTTACTTTAATTTCAAGTAGGTATAAAATATTAAATTTTCATTGGACCTCAAACTCTTAAAGTGTGTCTAAGAAATGTGTTGGAGACCCTGAGAGATCGATCCATACATGTGGCGAGCGTGTTTACGTCATGCTAGCATAGCAATTCAAATAAATCCATCATACAAATAATCTTTATCAGATAATCACAAGCAAAAAAAAATTTTTTTTATGATGAATAAATTTTTACAATAAAAAATACGATAACGCTTATTCTATTTCTAGATATATATTTAACTAGGGCGCCATTCTATTTTGTGCGACTCTGCAAGGTGTTTTTTTTTAAATGAAAAGGAAAAGAATAGTTGAATATATACTCAATATATAAACGTATATAAATGGAGTTACCTGGAGAATACAGGTGGGAAAAAATAATTAGGAGAGGTCTTTTTCTTTTTGGTATTGGTGATGGTTTCGTGGCACAAAGCCCGGCACTTACCTTTCTTGATGAGCAAGCTAGTGACCCGTCGTAATGCCTCACGTGTGCCTGAAGCTGCGGAGCTGTGCTTACTTTGACCGAAGTATTTGTTGGGCGTGATGTTTGTTGGTAGAGTCAATGGCTTTCTCTGTTCGCCTGATGTTGGCAATCGCGATTCATATGCACTGTTTAATCGTTCCAAATGTTCAATTGACGCTGGACGCGGTTGATTTGTTGCACGACGTGTTGGATACCAGCCACGATTTGGTCCACCAGCCAAACGCAGTAATTCGGTGCCAATAATTGCTTGTTCCAGTCCTGGATTATTGCGACGATATCTAAAATAAAGAAAAGAAAATAAATAAGTAACATTCATCGAATAAATTATAGAAAATTATTGAATTTAATAAATTTAATAAATACCCTCCAGTTGTTGCGGTGGTTGGTGCATACCATCCTGGCTGCCTTCGAGGCTGTGTAGCTGCTGTTGACATTGTTGATGTTGTCGTTGATAATGTATTGCCTGAGGTATGCTGTGGTGTTCGTGGTATGTCACTACCACGTGCAAAAACTGGAGTTTCTGGTAATGAACAAGATGTTTGCATTCCAGAATTTCCTGGCATTGTTATTGTCCCCATCAATGGTGTACCCATTGCACTATCCGTTGATGGTGATTGTCGACTTGGTGTACGTCTTTTGGACGGACCCGGTAAATCAGTCGGAAGAGTGCGTCGTTCAACTGGTACCTATAAAGAATAACACAAAAATTTTTTAATTAATTAATATTTAATTTTTTCCTAAATCAAAAGAAAAATAAATTTTTTTCTCTTCTCTTGTTGTAACAAAAAAAAAAAAAATTACTGACATCTCGTCGAGAATTTGTTGGTGCATTTGGTGTTCTTCGTCCACGTGAATATCCTGCGTCCATTGATCTAGTTGTGTCCAACGACGTGCGATGATCTTTCACGTCGATCGTTGGTATGCGATGAGGTGGAACACGTGGTCTATACTCCATTGTCCTTGTTGGTTGACGTGTGGTCGCTCGATAAGATCCATAATGTGTTGATGATACACTTACAGGGGGTACATTGCCGACATCAGAGCATTCTTCGTCAGCCTCTTCCACGGGTGAAGGTGGAAGAGGTGGAAATTCAAGCACTTCAACGCTCACCTGTAATATTAATAATAAAACGAATGAATAAATTAATAAATATCAAATTGCTATGTGATGGAATTTTTATATTTCATAAGAATGTAGGAATATGATATCTTGAACTTTTGATATTTACCTGAAAGTCTGGATTTTTCGAGTCTTCTAATATAGCATCAATGACATTTTCAATTTGTCTTTGATCGTTCTTAGACGAGCTTTCAATGTCATTCTGTCCAATTCTTCTTGTTGAAGAATAGACGAGCTCGTTGATAGCGTCATTAGGCCTTTTTCGAGAGTCATAGTCTGAGCTGCAACTTGGATCGCAGTCATCGCCATCATCCTTCGAAATTTCACTGGGGTTTTCTGTATCAGATTCGACCTCATTGCGCCCACCTCTTGAACACCTCGAGTACTCTTTTGTTCTTCGTTTCCCCTCGATAAATGATTCGCTGTTTCGTACATTTTCAAGCTCCTTTATTGCGTCGCTCACCTTTTCCAATTGTCTTCGATTTTCATTCAATGCTTTTTTCACAATTTGATCTTCAATAAGTAAATTAACAGGAATTTTCGACGGTTCACCGCGATTACGATCAGATTTCTTAGACGTTGATGAAGTTTTTTTCAATGCCGATGTTGATTTTTCATTATTATGACAGCGACTAGTGACAGTAATATCTAAACTCTTAGACATTGGTAATGAGCCACGTGCATTAACACCATTACACTTGGTCTTTGATGTTCGTTGATTTTTTTCAATGTATGAAGGCGATGGCGCCGGTGGTGGTGGCGATGACGCTTCAGACGACGATGATGAATGCGATATGTATCGATCGTTGTTGCGATGTCTCGATGATTGTAATTCATTGGTTTCGCATGAATTTGATGAGTTTTTTGTAGCATCAACCTCGTCAAAAGCCGGTAGAGATAAAACACGAACGAGATCTGGTGGTACTGGTGGTACAAAGTCTGGCGGTGGTTCATTTAGACCCTCCAACTTTCCCTCACGAAGCAGACTCTTTATATCATCGAATGTATTCGAGTAGCGCTTGGAAACATTTGCGGTTTCCAATGAATCCTCTTTAGTTCTCGTTGCTATTACACTGGACGTGATCAAAGGCTTACGTTCTCTCTTTCGCGTACGTCCACGTATAACATACGTGCCATTTTTCGTTGGATAATCACGCTTGACTGGCATTGGCTGATCAAGTTCGTTGGCCGAAGAGTCCAATGAATATGGCGAAATTAAATCGTCATCAGTTGTTGAACGACGATTACTTTCTTGCCAGTCGTAATCAAGGTCACGTAACTTTGACGCTGAACCAACACCTAAAATAAATTTAATCAATATTTATGTTTATGTCATATTTTTCATTTATTTATTTAGTAATTCCAATAATGAATGAAGAGATAAAAATACTCACTTGAAACGTCGCTACTTCTACGTCGTCTTCTACCAACGACTTTTGTGCTACCTGGTGCATACAATGGATCCTCTTCCAATGACACTTCCCAGGCGATTGAATGTCGTTTGCAGACAATTTGTTCAGGTGCAGGCGAAGGTGGCATTGGTGGTGGTTGTGGCACAGCTGATATCAGCATCTCTTCCAATGAATCGTCCGAAAATCTTTCTTCTTCCTCTGACTGTGTCCTAAAGTCTGTTGAATTTCTCGTTGAAAAATCGGAATTTCTTGTAGAATAAACATCGGAAAATCGTTCGCTACAAGAGTCAGCACGTCCAAGTGAAAATGCTGACACAGCAAAGTCAAGATTTCGTACGGAAAATGGATCTGATGTTGGAATAGATACTCGATCATTGGAGCTGGCACTCGCAACAGCCAATGAAAAATCGGAATGAAATCGTTCGTTTGACGTTGAATTGGCTCTTGAAAAATCGGACGAGTCGCAGTTGGCGCGCATTGAAAAACGTTCAACACTTACTGAACTTGAACGTGGAATGGAATAACGTTCAGACTCGGATTCCGATACACCACGACCAAGTGCACCTTTTCTTTTTCTTCTTCTACGACGTGAAAATCTACCATCACAACTTGAATCCGAATGATTGCGATCAATTCGCGAATCATTGTCACCATCATCAGCGCGTTGATCCTCCTCCTCCTCATCATCATCGTCATTATCATCTTCATCATCAAGTTCATCGTCATCAATTTCATCCTCTGGCACTTCCGCATCATCAGCCATTACTCCATCACTATTTAAAGCTGCAGCACCATTACCATGCAAGTGTTCATCGTTTAGACTACATTGATCTCTCACTAAATCACCATTTGCATCGGGAATATGTAAAATTTGTTGTATATTTTGTTCTGTCTCGACATTCATTGATCGAAATCCTCTGTATCTCGATGCAATGAAACTTTCACGATGCTTTTCCTGTGAGACTCCACTATTACTCTTTGTATGTTTTTTTGCTTCCAATATCCAGTCACAAGACACTTGGACGTCGTACGGAAGACTTGCAAATTTGCTTGACGTCGAATTGCGTCGTGTCTCTAAGGACGCGTAGAGTTTCCTTCGTCGTGTTTTTGGCTGAAAATTCAGAGATGAAAAAAATCTTTAAATAAAGTAAAAAATAATAAAATAATAAAATAAAGAAAAATGAGAAATATTAAAAGAAAAAATTATACGAAAAAATAATTCTTATTCTTTAATTCCTTCAATTATAAAAACGGAATATGGCAAATGTTCCTTTTATTAATCGTCTGCCGTCGCATTGAGACACTTACAAGAGTAGTCTGGCTCGTCACGACTTGTCCCCGATGACATGACCTCGTCGACTCCTCTGACTGCTTCTCACCGCGTCTCCCGGGTTTGCTGCCGGTGCTTCTTCTTTTAGATGAATTGTTAGGCGATACTCTGCGCCAAAAGAAAAGACATGAAACATCAATAGACGTTTTATTCACTATACAAAAATGCATAGAATATAAAAAATGTATAAAAGAAAAAAAAACAATGAATCAACAAAGTGACACAATATCAACCCTAAGTATTTTCCCCTCGATATAAATTTTAATTTCATATTTACAATGTACTTTGTAACTGTCAAGTTGCTTGAAATTCATGCGATGCAATCCAAAAATATACACAATTCTGCTATTAATAATAATAATAATAATAAAAGATTCCAATGTGTTACATTATATCCGACAGTATCCCCACCCGTATATCCATCAATCCAAAAGTTACACAAAACTCGTATAAGCAAAAGATAAACAATAACAGACATTTATACTCGTAAGTTTAGCAAACCCTCCAAACACATATATTATATTACGTAAATACTTGTTGGAGTTCAGTGCAATAACTATCATATCAACTTTAGTTATACAGCGTTAATTGCGATAGTAGACTTACATAGGTAGCAGAGTGGAAATAATGCGCTCAGCCTCTTCAGGTGGCGGTGGAAATTCATGGGGTGGCGCATTAGTAGACTCCTGTGGCTCTGGACAATCTGGTACAGGACGTAATGCAACTAATGCCATTTTTGCTTTCCTGCCATTCATACTCATATATCCGTCGTCTTCGGACTGATGGCCTGTAAATAATAATTATATTTCAAAATTAATTAAAAATAAAAATAAACACATATTTCAAATTTAATTTATACAACATTTCTAATTAATTTCCAGCTATTCTCAGAGCAATCGAAATTTGTATATTTATATTATCTCTATAATTAATTTCATTATTCTTTTTCTACTTTTGACAATATCCAGCAGTTTATCTTTCTCTTGTATTCATCATGAAAAAAAAAAATAAATAAATAAATAAATAAAACGTTTGATCCAAGAATAGGAGTATACCGAATAAATAAACAGCAGCTTGTTGAAGCGAACCTAAAGAAGGGCTCTCGTCGTCTGGTGTAAGGCCAATACTCGGCTCAGTGCTGCTATCACGACGCTGTTCTCCATCGGCGTCGGCATCGCCCTCGTCGCAGGCACCACCGACGCCCGAGGCGCTGCTGCTACCTTCCTCAACTTCGACGCCAGCTTCAATATCCTCGTCGCATTCACCACTTGCACCAACACCAACAACACCACTACCACTATCAATAACACCACTACTGCTGCCACTGCCCTCACCAATAATCCCTTCAATTCCGTGCTCGTCGTATTCGGAGAGCACCTTGTCCAACAGCTCAATTGATCGTTGAACATCGTCACTTCTGAAACATAAATATCATCCAAGCGCATTTTTTATAGTTCTTTATATTAATTAAATTCAGAAATTTAATTTAAACATTTAACACTTTATTAACATCAATAATGCGGCAATTTTTTTTTTCTTCATATTTCATCATTCATTCTATGTATGTATATAAAACACATCATTACATTTCATCGTTTGCCATAAAGCAATCGCTATAAATAAAAATAGCGTAGGACAATGTGGAAGTAGGTAACCAGAAGGAAGGCCGAGGTCGTGTTATTGCATATATAGTTTACGATGAAGCTTTTATTATCGAGGTCGTTCAATGATGTGAAACAATATTCGAGAAAGATGAAGTGCACAAAGGAAAAAAAAAAAAGTTTCACAGATTGACAGAAATAAAAAAAAAAGAAAAATTATACATAAACGTCTTTCAACATCCAGCCCTTTTTTTATACAATAAAAAAAAACTACGCCTATATACATCCACCTTCATTGATCCAACATATAGGTAAGCAAAAATACATTCCATACTGTAAAAGTACATGGATGAAAACTAGGATGATGTGATGTCAGAACCAATTTACGTAGATATATATGTATACGACAGGGGCATACGAAGGCTCATCATAAAACGTATAAAAAAAATAATGATGGAAAAAACTAGATACATATATACATTGTAAAATGAATTGAGATGGAATAGAAAATGGGAAGCGGTAGCGCTCGACGCCTGGTATGGGTTTGTTAATCGAATTGGACGCGCGTACATGACCCTCCTCCTCCTGGATATAAAGTGGGAGTAAGCGGGAAAGAGAGCATAGATAGCTAGAATGCGCGTTTTCAACTTTCTGGGTCACTTCATTAACGTTGTAGGTATGCCGAGTCTAATGATCCAGGCCTCTCTCGGTTAGTTGGGTCAATCGGTTTAGCAAACTTCGTTATACACTCTCACGGTGTCTGATATCTCTCATATATTTTATCCTCTTGTTAGTTAACTGTTAGACTAGGCAGTTACATGTATATTAATTATTCGAATATTCGACACATCGACGTATGTGTAATGACGATAATATTCCTGTGGAATTACGTGTATATGTTTGTGTATATTATTTATATTTATATGAACTATTCCGAGATAGATATATTTGTTTATGATGAGACACTGGAGAGATACGAATAATATTGGCGTAGGTGAAACGAACCAATCATCCTTTTGGTTATTGAAGATGTATGTATGCATATGTATGTATCAGTATCAAACATGGCGTCGTTCATTATACTGGATTCTATATATATCTTGGTGTTCGTTAACGACGAGACCCATGAAGCAATTGATCGATCTTTCTGTGTAGTATTATCTGTGTCTATTCGCTGGTACTTGAATTTTCCTCATGGGTTAAAGATAGAATGATATTCCCATGTGCCGCTTTGTAATCTTTCTCATATGTTTAAAGAGATATATTCAACCGATGGTGAATATATTTTAATCATTGATAGGTATATATTGTGGAAATATTAATAATCTGCAATTAACGGTTGGATGATTTATCAAGTTATAGATGCATATAATGTGAGAGGAATGAAAAAATGATATTGATATGAGATTAGTCTTTGGGAGCAGAGAGAACGTCGATATCTTTGTCAAGATTCTTTTTCAACGACTTTCTTTGATAGAAAAATATATGCGGAATAAATCCTCTTCGGACTTTATATCTTCATTCGTTTTATTTTTTTTTCTTTTTTCGTCCACTCTTTTCTCTTTTCTATTTGTATTTTTTTTTTTCATTTTTCTTCGTGCTTTCCTGCCTATTTTTAAAGGTATGTACATATTTCATTGTTGAATCGTTGTGTGGATAAAGGAAAGTATAATAAATGTTTTTTTTTTAATTTTATTTAAATAAAATAAATGAAAAACGGAAGGTTTTTGTCATGAGTGTTCTTGAAAGAACAGAACAAACGAATTAAAATGCTGAGATATCAATGAGTGAGGTGAAGTTATTTTCTTTTTGCTCTCTATTTTGGCCTGGCAGCAAGTTAGTTTTGAAGGAGAATTTTTATCATAAAATCGCCATTAGAGTTAGTCTAAGTATTAAACCAGGAGGAAGGAAAAAAAAATCCAATTCTCGCTCGATTTTCACTTCTCTCCATTTCCCACTTTTCTTCATCCCTGGGGGAAAAAAATACATATTTTTTTCTCGGCATTTTCCTCCACTTATTTCTTCGAAATATTTATTATCGTTGGTTAGCGGTAGCATTTCAAGAGGGTGCACAACTTGAAAATAAGAGCATGAACTAAACACGCATGTACAACAACCAAAGAAAATAAAATTAAAAAAAAATTCACTAGAAATACATTCCAATGATTATCCAAGTGACGTCTACGAGCGCGCAGTACAGCATTGAGAGTCGAAAAATCCGGCTGGATCCCGGGGGTAATCTCTTCAGTGAAGGAACGCGTTTGACGTGCAAGAGGCTCTTTTGCAACCCTCCTAGTGAAGCAACCGACGTGTAATCGATAAAAAAAAAAGAAAAAAGTTTTTCTTCTTCACATCTTCCTCCAACATTTTATTCTCCTTTTTTTCTTTACTCCTCATTTTTTCTTGACATCATCAATCCTCTCTTTCCCAATTCATCTAAATATACATTCACACTCTCCACACCTCTTTCTCAAAATCATTCAAAAACTGTGTCACGAGTTTCTATATTCATCACCAACTATTGGCATATATAATTCTCTAAACTTCCCTCACTCTCATTTCAACTATGCTCAATCACTCCATGACAATGTCTGATGTTTTATTCACGTATTTATCGATATCTTCCAATGTCTCATTATAAACTTGGCTGCAGGCGTCAAGTTTCATCAATGGCCTCAAGGGACATTATACCAAATGTAAATGCAGCGCTTGTACATCGCAGGACCATCCAACAAACACATACCTTGGGACATCACCTTGGCAAGGGAATAATGAAAATGTTAGACAACATCAATGCAACTATACATGTACATTTATCCATACATATATATCCACAAATATAAATACATGTCTAAAGACCTCGTGGTATAATTCTCTTGCTTTTAGTTACATACTGTAACGAGAAAGAGCTAGGCCTTGAGCAGTATAAAGCTGTGAGCTGCGATGCGACCCCGACGCGCGTCGTTACGTTCGTATCGATCGCTTAGTCGGCTCCGTGCGTCTGGCAACATCCTTTCTCACTCGCTTTTCACTTCTCTCACTCGTATACGCTTTCCACTCTTTGGCCATCCGCACCCTCGTCGAGACATTTTACTTCTCTTCCCCTTGATTATCATCCCTGTATTTTATATACACTATAACATTGCTCCATTCTGTCCCTGTTCATTCACCTTCTCGTTACGATCACACTTGGTTGCATCTCTTCCTGCATATGTATATGTATAATGAAATGTATAGGCCACGCGCCAATGTCCATCAGGTCGATCGTACTCGGTCACTCGGTCGAGCGACACCTACGCATTGTGTGGACATGTATAGTAACCCATTCTTGATGTCTCTTCTGCTTTCTCTCATCGTTCTCTTCTCCATCGAATGTGTCTACTTCTCCCTTTCCCTCTCAATCAATTTCCAATGTCTATTGAAGTCGTCGGATTGCTACGTACAATCAATAAACCACTCGGAACCATCAAGGGCAAATCCTGTTGCCCCAATGCCCGACTGTAAATTATAGTCAATCACATGGTGATGTATTTATATGTAAGATTGTGTTTGTAGAGACGTTTGATACAAAGCAAAGTATGTCCTGGAGTTGTTCTTTTTTTTTTAGTTCTTTATTTCTTTGTGAAAAATTTCCTTTTCCATTTTGTTCTCGAAGCGCTGTACACACTCGATCGAAGGGTGAAGATATCTTGAGAGGGAAGAAAATAACAAAGTATATAACATTTCCGTAAGGTCGAAATTGACATAAAGTTATAGAAATATGTTGGATATTCCGATGGTAAAGTTTGTATTTATGAACTTGTATATATGGATATATAAAAGTGGGCATTTTTATTTTTAGCTGAATATTAAGGACAGGGTTATTGGATTGGGAGAGTGACGCTTCTCAATCAGGAATATTGAACAGGATGAGATGAGTTTTGTGGTAGTGGAGGTTCATTTTATTTTTCTTCATACCTTATTCCTTTTTTTTTTTTTGCTTTTCCGTTTTATTTATTTTTGCTCTCTCTATCATTTCCACCTTCTCGTCAATGTTTGGAGTATGGGTGGTGTGTATATATATATGATGAACGATGCTGTGAGTATATAGATATGTATGAACATGCGGACGTTGAAGATATTAAAAGGGACCTATAAGCGATGCTCGTGGCAAAATTAAAATGAAAAAAAAAGAATGAGTAAAATATGAAAAAAAAAATTACAAACAGAGAATTAATAATAAATAAAAAAAAGCCTTTTCTATGTATCTACATTTAATATATAGTTATATAATTTATATAAAATATAAATTATAATAATTGATCAAGTGAGTGCAAATATGAAACAATGACAAATAAATAATTAATTAAATAAAAATATTATTTTTACTACAAAACATAACAGTAAATATATGCACATACGTATATACTACAACACATTTACGATTTATCGTGAGTGGGTTGGATATTTTGTACATACGTATACTTACTCCGGGGCGGGATTTCTCCAGCGCTGTGTACCAGCGCGCGCCATCGAGCATCAACAGAGAGGCTTAGCTGCCAGCCTGAAATCAATTAAAGCAAATAAAAAATTTCAACATTTACATTAAAAATCAATTATCATTAATAACCAAAATAAAAATATAAATTCTATACATTACACTCATAATAAAATATTTCAATATTTATTTTTCAACGATAAATTATTCCTATAAATATTTCTGATGGCTGTGCTATTCTTAACTTCTTCAACTTTTATATTCCGCAGTTTCAAAAAGGCCAAGTTTCCAGTATATTTATACAAGAATATAAGAATATAAGTTTCAAATATGCAAATGCATAGCAAATGGCATGTACATCAAGTAAAAGAATTATGTTATACATCTTATATAAACACATATAAATCCAAACTACTTTTTTTTTTATTTCAGAACACTTTAGATTCTCAAGACATATATAATTCCTATGGGTCCTCTTATATATACAACAAGAAATTATTTGTCCTCCAGCCATACATATACACACATACACCTACATTATACTAATATAAATTCTGCAGTACACTTGGAAAAATTTTCAATTGCTCTCCAGCATTTCAATTCATTCTCTTTCGTTAAACTTTCATTCTCATTGATATAAATATTAAACTCCTGGGTGACCCCCGTTGTCAATGTCTCTTCATCTCTATTCCACTATTATTATTATTATCATCATCATTATTATTTCTTTTTATTCTTTCATTTACTTTTAGAACCTCACATATGGACCAACATGATGAATTTAACGAATTCATTTGAATGCAGTAAAAAAAAAAACAGAAAGATGATAACAAAAAAGTATAAGAGATAGAAAGGAATAAAACATATGGACGGAAGGAAAAGTCCTCAAGGTTCACTATCGTATTTTGAACTCTATTCATTCACCTACGTGATTACACCTTAAATTTTTAACGAAACTGCCGCGTGTGATGACGACGAAGGGAGAACTGTAACGCTCTGTGTCCATTGATGCAGAAGGTGATGTTGGTTGTACATAGTCGTGTCTACACACACATATATGTACAACTCTGTGTATGTATATACAAAATATGAGAAGAACTATGTTGAGAATTGTGCTGAGGGTGCACACACAACCCTATTTCTAACGACAGTCCTCAAAAAAAAAAAAACCCTTGAAAACGTCGAGGTCCACCCTTCATCCTCTTTTCCTCTCTACTCTTATTTTTTTTTTCTTTATTCTTTCTCTGCCCTTACCACATGTATATATATATATCAGTCGTGTAATCTGTAGCACACTGAATATATGTCCATATACGAGACACGAGGGAGAAACTATAAGAGCGAATGACAGAGGAGAGTGCAAATAAAAAAAAACAGAGAAAGTAAAATAAAAATATACGAAGAGAATATAATAATTTATATATTGTATATGTATATGCATATTCACATATATGGTAACAAACTGAGCGAAAGTCTCTTCGCATTTATGCATTAGCTTTTATTGTCCCTGTGAGACAAGAGAAAAAAATATTAAATATATATATATATAATATATAAAAATATTTATAATATATATTTCATGTAATATTGCTATACAAGTTTAAACGTTGACAAAAAATTTTTTTTATTAAATATATTACGATAAAGTTATACATAATATGTAGCAAAAGTCAAATTTAATTTTACATTATGTATAATATATATATTAGACTGATTAAAAAAATTGACCAATTTTTTTTTTCAAAAGGACCACTAAAATCCCTATAGGCATGTGTAAAAAGATGTGTGTTAAAATTGGAACCCTTAATATTAATATTAAGAGATGGCTCAAGGTGAATTTCTATTTCTCATTTAAATAACATGGGAAATTATTTTTTTTCAACGTTATAATTTTGTTACTCATGAACCAATTGACGAATTAAAATGACTAAAATATATTCTTATAGAAAATCGGACTCTCTACAAAAAAGGATTCTTATCGATTTTCGATTAATCCACTCTTTCAAAAGTTATTCATTGATTAAAGTTGCATTACTACAAAAATTGACATTTATTTACTGATTTCTGTCAAAACGTCAATAAAATTATCACGTAATATCATAGAATATTTCTCAAAAATTTTATAATTATGTTTTATGATGAAAAATGAAGTCAATTTTACAATTTTTGAATTGTAAAAATCCAATTTAAAATTTTAATAAAAACTTTTGTTAATTTTCTCAAAAAATGGCCTGTGTACGATTCATAAAAAATATATTAATTATTAATATATTATATATATATAATATTAATAATTAAATCACTCGAATTAAAAAAATATATATACATATATATTATACATATATTTTTTTAATTCGAGTGATTTAATTAAATTTGATGAGAAATTTTTACATATCTCCGAATTAAAGTGTCAGATTGAATGGGTAATTCATGGAAAATAATGCACCCTTAAGCTCTAAATCTTTCTAAAAAAAATATATATATATTTATTAGTACATACTTATATATATATACATAAAATAGACACAATTCAATGTCTGGAAGGACCATAAAAGTCGGATAAAATGTCTGCAGATATATGTTTAATAATATATATATGTATATATTTGTGTTATATACATATGTACATATAGGCGCCGTTGAGGCGCTTGAAACGACTTTTGGTGTTGTACTAAAGTACACATCGAAATGTTAGGTATATAAAGAGAGAGAGAGAGGTTAGGATTGCATAACGAAGAGTTTAGCTGAGACATCGAATTGTAGAGAAAGTATATGTATATATTTAAGTATGTATATATAACAAAACTAAAGTATGATGCGAATTATATTTATGTGTATCTATATGCGTGTGTTTTATAACTGTGTATGTATATGTATAGATATAATATTATGAGCGGTTAAATTTAAAGATATTTATGTATGTATATAAACTAATGTATTTATTCTTTAGTACAAACAAGAACAAACTCGCAACCGAGGCGTGATTGGATATATTCCACTACCTATAGATAATTCAACTGAGAGATACGAAAGTGCAGATGAAGTGTAGCTTAAAGTTTGCTCTTTATTGAATATTAACATGCACTGTAGACAATTTAAAATTATTTTAATTTTTGCATTATTTGCTAAGAACTTTATTGTTACTATTCGTTGTAATGATAACTATTGATTTGTGAATTTATTCACATAATTTGAATTAAATAATAAATGAATGAATAATTTCATTTCATTTGTATAAGTTTAATAAAAAAATATTAATTATCAATCGCAAATTTAATATACAGTGATTATTAAATATATTATTTTTAAATTCATTATGAGAAAATAATTCTGTGATTTTATAAATTATTTCATTTGTAATAACCAGAAAATAAAAGTAATATCACAATCATAAAAATTTTTCTTCTCTTCTGTATAAAAGTAATTCATTTTTTAAACTATATAATTAAATAATATTCCACAAATAATAAAACATTTACACACATATATAAATACATAATTGTAAAGTCGCGTTTATGTTGATATTTATAAATTGTGCAACATGTTTCTCATCAAAACGACCATATCCCAAGAGAATCTTTACATACTCTGTCCATATTTATATATTCCACTGTATTTCTATCTATACTTTAAGGTTCGTTCATATATTTTCTCTGTACTATGCATACACATAAGTAGAAATAAATACATATAAGTTTACACATGAGTATATATATTTTGTTTATACATACACATGTCCAAAGAGAGGGGCAAACTTGAATCCACCCACGCTGGTATTACCACAACGACCCACGTTGAACTCTTTTACTCTTTATATATGTATATAATATATATA
>JAQQBR010000003.1:2573405-2602415 GCA_030347285.1 Microctonus hyperodae | reverse complement strand
TTATTTAGATAAACTATTATAAATATAAAAAAAAAAAATGTTAAGATGACTTTGAGAGATGGAAAACGAGTTACATTCTCAGAATATGACGAAGAAATAATATTAAACAATGACAATATTAATCAAAGGTATTCTCAAAAAATTATTATTTAATTATCATGTCATTATCATTTAATTGTTTGTGATTTTAATAACTAAATTCTATAATTTAACTCTAAAAAAATTTTTATCTTATCTCAAAGCAGATTCAATAATGAGGAAGACATTGAAAATAGTGAAGAAAATTCTAATGATGATAAAATTTCATTTTTCAATTCATTTAATCGTTTCTTAACAACAAGTCCATCATTTAATTACATATGCAAATTACCATTTACATATGTAAATGTTTTGTGGATCATAACTCACATTATGGTCATTTGCCTTGCCTATGGTGCTCTATTATTTTTACTAGGTGCACCAATGATGCCAGGTGGAAATTTATTTGGCTTTTATTGGCTTATAATTTCATCGTACACACTTGGATGGAGCCTTGCATATATTCCATATATTAATTTACCACCAGTATTTGGTATGTTACTCGCTGGAATTATTATTCGCATCTCTGGTTTATATAATGTTCAAGAAGAAATTGGACACTATATTACATCGAAAATTCGTGCAGTTTGTCTTACATTTATAACTATTAGAGCTGGATTACAATTATCAACGACTTCTCTTGTGAGACATCCAATATTTTTATTAGAGCTCGCACTTATTCCCTGCACAATTGAATTCTTTGTTATTGCACTTTACAGTAAATTAATATTGGGGTATCCATGGGATTGGGCATTTCTTAGTGGGTATGAATATAAATTTAAAATAAATATTAATTTATATCAAGCAAATTATGAATTTGGATTATTAATAAACGAATTCAACAAATTAATTTCTATTTATGTAAAAATTTTTTTTCTGTTTTCCCCAGGACTATTATGGCTAGCATGTCACCAATTATAACCGTCAATTGTATTTTGAATTTAGCCGAAAAGGGTTATGGCGAGGACAGAGATATGGCAACATTATTCACCACTGCAGCATCAATTGATGGTGTTCATATGGTGGCACTATTTGGTTTATGTTATTCATTTGTTTTCAGTAATAATATTGATAGTATTATATGGTGGATATATATTCCTGGTGGAGTACGTGATCTATTTTTCGGATCAATTGTAGGTTTTATAATTGGACTTATATTGGCATTTTTACCACACTATTCAACGGTGAATATAAATTCATAATTAATAGTATATATTTTTTTTTTATTAAAATATTTTAATTATTCATTTAACCAAATATTTAATCTTCCATATTTCATATTGAATATGTGAAAACAAATAAATAAATAAACCTTATGATATTTTTTCAGCCACACATTGAAATATATCGAACAGTGTGCTTAATATTGGGCTCGCTATTTTGCATTTTGGGTCCAAGTAAAATTACAATAACTGGTGGTGGTTATCTCGCTAGTATTTTCATGTCATTTATTGCGAGTACCGGTTGGAAAATGCTTTCGGAATCACCATTAACTGTAATGCCATTGCGTCGTATTATACATTTACTTTGGCATATTTCACAACCAATTTTCGTTGGATTAATTGGTGCTGAAGTAGACTTTAGTCATTGGTCATCAGAACGATGTATTCTTCATATTATTTGTATCTTCATTGGTCTAATGGTGAATATATCGCACGTGTCATCAATTCATTTAACATTTTATCACATTGTTAAATGTATGTATACAAGATAACAAAAGTGACAATGAACAATAATAAATGGGAGAGTAGAGCAAAAGAGTGTGTAAGATATATTATTCAAGTAGATAGGCGCAAAGCCTCTGGCTGCACACTGCCTCCAGCCATTACCTACCCCCATATAAAAGACAGCTGCCACATTTACCTTCTACTTCACCTCTAATATACCTTTTCATTCCTTTTTTTCTCCTCTCTCTCATTTTTATTCCCATATACACACATGGAATATTGTTCTTTAATACTTATTGTACACTGCTGTTATACGATTTCGCCCTTCAACACATTCAGCTCTATATATTTAACACCATTAACAATATCGATTTTTCTTTTCTCATTCTATCCATCCCTTTCGCAATAATTCTGCTAATAATATCTGTCATCCCCTATGCAGACACGAAGTTTCTTCGTAATTCTTACTACTATTAAAACGCCCTTCAGTGTACGAGAACGTATTTTTATTGCTTTATCATGGCTACCCAAAGGCACTCTTCAGGTATTTTAATTTATTTTTTCATAATAAATTCAATCAAACACTGGTATATACAAACATACACACAAATAAAAATCAATTTGTGTATGTAATGTATTACATCAATGTGATTTTTTTAATTAAAATCTCTCTAGTGATTTTAACTTATATTCATTACATTCCAATCTACTATTTATCAACTACTACATTCACTCTACTATAATTATTAAATATTTAATTCATTAGTAATAAATTGAAATTTATATTTTTTTCATTTACTCACGAAATTAATTAACGATTATTTTGCAGGCTGCATTTGCACCAATGACACTAGAAGGGGCACAACAATACAAAGATTCCAATGGCATATCTTTGGCAATGGATATTGTCCAAATGTCAGTGTTGGCAGTTGTCTTCTTGGCGCCTGTTGGTGCAATCATCATGACAGTGACGGGGCCAATTTTACTTAATAAAATTGATGATGTTGAACGTGATCGTCGACGTCGTTTGAGTTTCCTACGGTTATGTAGCCTACAACCAATTCATAAAGTAGATCAAAATCAGCAGGATGAACAATATAATCAGGATCAATCAGTGAATACTGATTTATAAAATATCGTTGAATCGAGAAAATATTTAGGAACATCTTCATGGAGATTCATTATTAATTCTCTTATGATTTATAAGTCATTGTTAATATTGATATTCATAGTAATATTATTTTTATTATTACTACTACTACTTTTGCTTTTATTATATAATATATACTGTCGCATTCACGTGCCTTTTAATTGTTTGCAATTTTTTATTGTAAGCTGTGTGTTATAATGATGAAGTGAAATACAAAAATGCCAATGATATATGTTTATAAATAATATTTATATATAATGATGTGGTTATGAATATCGTAAAGTAAAATACATACTCCATCGAGTTTTTTTTGTTTTCTTTGTGTAAATAGAGGTATTTATGATTTTATTGTTCAATTGAATTCAATAATGTATGTGAGAATTTATTCATGTAAAAAACATTTGTATGAATTGTGAGCAATGTCAAATATTGAATATTAAAATATTCATGCAAATTTATTGATAAAAAAAATATACTTTTTCTTTACCTGAATAAAATATTTTTGATGTTTGATATGAAATTTCCATAAAATTGTAAATGATACTTTTTATTGTTGGATAATAATACATAAAAAAAACACTGTGTAAAAAATTATTGTTTATAAAATTGACGATTGTTAATAGAGATTTTTAATAATCTTTTTAAGTGAGAAAATATAATAATTGATAGTTGTGGTCGAGTACGGTGAAAAAAAAATAATAAAAAAGCGGGAATGGTTTGCTTTTTTTTTTTATTGCGTTGCACACGAGAGAGAACGCGATTTCACTGTGGTCTATAAATATTGTATTACGTATCACGCCGCGTAAGTTTATGTCATTCCTACACCGAACGCGACTGATTACTGAATACTAACAGTGATAAGAGTGGGGTAACGCGAGTGAACGACGTTCTCCTCCTTCTCTTGTGTTCATGGAGCCACCATATTTGTGAACGCAACAAAGCGCAGTCGCGAGGAAAAAATGGTAATTAGATTCAGAGCCGAAAAACTTGAGGGGGGTACATATGAGAGAGGCGAACAATGGCGACGCGAAAATTCAAAATTCAATGTGGCGTCATCTCGATTTAGAATATAAATATATATGGTCCTTTTTGCTAAAATATTTTTTTTTACTTCGCAGAATTGGTAATCAATTTTCAAAATGGCGTGAGAGAATACAGTTGTCATGCGCTCTCGTGGCAGATAGTTGAACTTCTTATTGTAGTTATTTGTTACACCCGCGAATATTTGAATTTTTTTTTGTGAGAATTCGTGAATATTAGAGGTTATTTAATGCATGCTAAATATCGAATATTACAGTTTATGTTTGCTAATTGTAATACACAGGAAGTTTACGAATTATTTCAAGTAGATATATTTTATCATGAAGAATTGTGAAAGAAAACGTGAAGAACAATAAAAAGATTTACTCATCCCAAATTCTTTTCATTTTCTCATGGTCATTTCGACCGTTATAATTACTACTATGCTGGAATATTGTTTTATATTCTGCTAATGAGCGAGAAAATATTCCATATTTAATTATCTCTCTAAAACCTAAACTATTCACTTCCACCATCTTTCTCATGAATGCAAAATCTCTTTCATTGGACTGTAAACGGATCAATGGGAAAATAATTTTTCATTCGCTCTGTATTATCGACAGAGTGATTAATTGTTGCAGACAAGATTTGTATTTTTCCTTTGTGAGAGAGTGAGTGACAATTAGAGGTTATCGATAAACGTCAAATAAAAAAATCCCATTAGCCAATAACAAAATGATGAATATGCACAAAATGGATTTAAAATTATGCCGACTTTGTGGTAAAGAAAAACCGCAGGGCACTGATGTATTTAAAGATAAAATTAAAGGTGCTGTGTTGGTCTCAATAATTAATAAATATTTTCCCAGAGAAGTACGTATTTGTTTATTATTCATATTTTTATTTATGATAATAATAGTACTTTAGAATAATTAATTTGTAAATTAAGAATAGAATTTATTATTAATCTTACTTTTTTATTTTTTTTTTAGGTTATTAATGTGTCGATATCAGATTCATTTTCAAAGTACGTTTGCATGGATTGTGAACAAAAGATCTGTACATTTGATGAATTTTGTTTGATGGTAGCAAATGTTCAAAAGCAATTAGCAGCACCTTCATTAGAAATTGATTTTGCTGAGGATATGCTGTGTCATTTGAAACAAAATGATTTGTCAATTGACAAGGAAACAATAGAAATGAGACAACAAAATAGACATACGTGCGAACAATGCGCAAAGAGTTTTCGTTGCCAAGCACATTTGGAGCGACATAAACGAATTCATACCGGCCAACGACCTTTTGTCTGTAATATTTGTAGAATGTCATTCAATCAACGTGAAATATTGATGAAACATCGTGAAAGTCACCAGGGAAAAAAGGAATTTCGTTGTAGGAATTGTCTTCAATCATTTCGCTTCAAAGTTTCACTTAAATCTCATATGATTAATTTTCATTCGGAAGTAGAAAATCCAATAATGGATCATTTCAATAGATCATTGTCATGTCGCGAATGCGGAAAAACATTTGCAACAAAATATAAACTTGAAAGACATATGAGATGTCATACTGGCGAAAGACCGTATAGCTGTAATTTTTGCCATAGAACATTTTCACAAACAGGCAATCTAAAATTACATCAGCTCAAATGTACACGTAGTTCAGATCGTATTATGCCGATATCCGAAGTAATACCACGTGAATTTGGTGGTGAAACAACATTAGAATGTCATGGTGGTGATAGAGTATCAAATGAACAAGAAACACTCACTGAACGGAATCTCGATTCACATTTTCCGCCGGTTTATATTACGGAAAGTGAAATACAAAAAACCATTATTGAAACAATAAATTCTACAACTGATCCAGGCGGATCATCATATCTTATAAAGAGTTATGATAATCCAATTTATATTGATAATGAAATCGAAACGATTCTTGATAGAGATTTAGGCCATCTCGAATCAAATAAATATTCATCTAGTTCACAAGAAAAATTATCGCTCTGTTTGAAACAACCAGAAACACCCGAATTATTTCACAGCTTATTATATGATGTATAAAAGATTAATTAATCATTAATATTGTATAGTTTAAAATAATCAATAAAACAAAATATTTATGTAATTCATACATATGTGTATATATATTTGCATTCTTTTTTTTTTTTAAATATAATCAACTCAATGAGCCACTATCACATTAGAACCACATCAATTGCGTAGTCAAAAAATAACAAGGGATTATTTAGTACGAAAAGAAAAAAAAAACAAAAAAATATAAATCATGATGGTAATAATGATATATCAAAACTAGTACGTTCCGTATGAAGAAAAAAAAATTAAGCATCATTATTTTAGAACGTACACTATTCACATTTATAATTTTTATTTCGATAATATTTGTCGACTTTACTTTTATAATAAAAGTGAGCATCAGGAAGATAAATCAATTGATTATATGAGTCTATAAAAGTTGTCGGGGGATTAATTGTTCCCGGCACTATTTTTTTCCTTCATAATGTTCCATTTCTCCACATTTCTTAAAGTTTGATTTATTTTTTCATCCACATGATGTTTTAGTTATATAATATATAATATAAATAGGAATCAGTGAAGAATATTCAGTTGACCAGTATTGGTAGCGTAAACCATTCCTTGGCCAGCTTGTGGCGCCCATCTAATGCAATTTAGACTAACATGACTGCTACTTTCACGATTTGCCTGTGCTATTTCTCTTGTGAGGACCATACTTCTTTTTTTCTCTACTTCTATTTGTTTTGTATACGTGCTTTGTCGCAAAATTGGCCCGGTATTTCTTGGATGTGATGAAAGATGATAATTCTCCAATGTATGCATGAATTCATGATTACGAGAATAAACACCATCAAAATCGTATTCATTTTGTTGTTGTTGTTGTCGTTGTTGTTGTTCAGCATTACCATTATTTTCAGTATTATTTTCTTCTTGATTTTCATAAAATGGATGATCTCGTAATTCATAAATTAACGCGATTGGAAATGGTCTAGTAGGTGTATGAACACGACGTGATGCAACGCCAACAAGTAAATGTTCACGGGTAGGAGATATTGATAAAGACACCACTGTTTGATCAACTGTAGTAGAATAAATACGTTGACCCAAAGTTTCCCATTGCAAACTGTAAATACCTATTAAAATATATCAAATTACACATTATCAAATTGGAATACCAATAGTTAATTTAAATACATTAATTAATAAGTAATTACCCAATGTTGTTAGTAGACTTATTCCTTCAGTAGGCATTAATGCTGCTAAGAATTTTCCATCTGATGAAATGTCAATACTCGCGTCATTATGTATTTTACATTTACGAACGACAACATTTTTCTTCGCTATATTAAATGAAAATTATTTAATTAATTGAATTATCGGACAATAAAATTATTCAATTAAATTGATAATTATTATTGTACTTACAGTCAGATATATCGGGTATTTCGCCATTTGTAAAGTCCCACGCTTGAACGCGATAACTTTGAATTTCCACTGGATTAAAAGACATTGAGGTAGGTATTTGTTCGGTAATAACTTCATCGCTATCATCATTATCATCAGCAATTATTTCTGCCAGTCGATTACGAAGATGCGGTTGCATAAATGGCCGATGAATACCTGGTGATCTCGATGGAGAGGTAGGTATTTGTTCGGTAATAACTTCATCGCTTTCATCATTATTAGATCGTTCTGATGGATTGCCAGTATCATTAGCAATTATTTCTTCCAGTCGATTACGAAAATGCGGTTGCAAAAATGGCGGACGAATACCTGGTGATCTCCATGGAATACGAACTTGTGTTCTACCAGATTGATTTTGTGTTGGCGGTAGAGTTACAAGAGTCGACACTGGTGGCAGTACATTACGATAAGTATTGGAAGCAGTTGATGAATTTGATCCTTGAGACGGTTGTAGTAAGAATGGATGGCGCAAACATGGATCATTACTCCGTAATGATGGCATTAATTGACTAATAAGTCCACGCGGTAAACTCTGAGTGTCATCTACCGGAACACTATTTACTTGTACGACTGGCACATTGAATTGTTGTCTCATTGTTTCACGTCTGGCTTCAGCTCGACGTAATCTTGATGATAAACGCAATGAACGAACTGAATTCCTCCATGAGGCTGCTTGTAAATAACGATCATATAATGATCTACAAAATGATGTTTGTCGTTGTATTTCTAATATTCGTCTATATGATGATTCATTTGGTGCTCTCAATCTATCCAATAGTCGAAGAAACGTTTGTGTATCAGTCCCAGGATTTCTATTACCATGCAATGTTGTTGTTGTTGTTGTTGACGTCGTTGATGATGATGCTGCTGATGATGACAACGAAGATGGCGATGGTATAGACGAAATAGATGACTGCAGTGTAGTTGACAAATGTAAACGTCGTTGATCAGCAACAAATGAATGAACTTCATTTAAAAATCGTTGAATGATATTCGGGCCATCAGCGGGCAGAGTTGGCAATGCATATCCTGGAAAATTTTCAAGATTCCTCGATAATCGGGAAGAATGTTCATTGGTTGCTGTTGATGTTGATGGCATTGGAGTTGATGGCGTCGAGCCAATTATATTATCAATTGTTGTATCGGGAAAACATCTGCCTAAACGTTCAGCTAATTTTCTATACGTTACTATTAATTCTTTTGACATTGGACTTGCAGCCGGTAATGTATTGTGAATATCATGAAAAAGTGAAGATCTCATTAAAAATGCTTCTGGGACTAGATCTCTTTGTGTACCATCGTGATATTCATTATTATTAGTGTGATCAAAGGGTCCTATTGTCGAACCCGGACGTTCTCGTTTTCTTAATTCACAATAATGATGAATTGTTTGCGCCAATAATAAATCAATAAGTTCTAATGCCACATGAAATATTACATACAAACAGCGAAGTTTTTCAAATGCATATTCGCCTCGAATAATATTTTGTGGTGATTCTAAAAATTCCAAAGCCATACGTAAATGTATACGAGCATTACTACGACGATTTAAGACTGATAATGATCTGTTGTATGTCCATACATTTGTTCTGTAATTACTTATTTCATTTCGTTGCTCTTCAACTAAATAATCCAATTGTCGTAATAATACACGTAGATTTGATAAATCATCATTTTGATCACGATGATGATATGCTTGAGTTTTCGTACTTAAATATATCACAATTCCTGGTGTAAATCTGAGTTCATTATTTAATACATCGTCATCGTCATCTGAACTCAATGATGACTCTGTTGTATAAGTTGATGATGTCCATCTAGTAATCAATCGTGATGCCAAATTAGATAAAGTAGGTGGTGATTGATCATTTGTATTTTCTTGCATTGTTAAATTTGAATATGTATGATCATTACTCAAATTACTTGATGAACGTGGATTAACATGTAAATTTCTATGACCTCTTAAACCTCTTGGATCGTTAATTTTATCCAAAATTAATGAGAGATTATGATAAAATTGAATTTCATACTCAGACTCTTGAGGAATAATACTCAATAAATCATCAAGAATACTATATTGCACAGTGGTAATTGATTGACCATTACCGTATAACATGGAACTTAATCGGGTTGAAAAATTTTGTGAATTCTGTTGTTGATTTGATGACGGTGTTGATGTCGATGATGATGAGGCTGACGATGATGCAGAAGATGATGAAGATGATGATGATGATGATGACGATGATGACGATGATGATGATGCTGGAGTTGGTGCAGTTCCTGTTCCACCATTTTGACGTTCATAATTTTGAAGAAGAACTTTTATAAAATGTCTTGGTTCGCCTGATGGTGTGTCAGACATATCACGCGACGTTGATGCAACTGCGTCATCAATATTTCTTGATGATCTTGAATTTTGTGAATTTCTACGAGTTTGCATGTGAGTTGAACGAAATGCTTCAAGAATTTTCATATAATTAATATGTAAAAGTGCGTCAAAAAAAATACCTATCCGTAAATCAAAAAGCACACGTGGCCATGGTTCTGAATGAGACAGTGATGAATCAGTATTTTGATTATTTACATCATTGCGTGGAACGCTCCATCCAGGAAAACCAGGTTCATTATCAAATTCTGCATTTGCTTGTTCCATTGATTCAACGCTCGGATTATTTGATCGAAATAATGAAGATGAACTTGATGATGGATTATTTAAATTATTATTTGATTCAATTGTCGTTCCAATATTTCCCTGAGAAAATAATTGAGGAATTGTATTTGGATTTAAATCACTGGTATTGGTTGATGTGCTTGCAGTGGGCTCAACATTATTCCTCGATTCTCGAGAAGATTGAAAAGCATTTGTCGATTGACTTTGTTGGCTTGTACTTGGCAATATACGAGGATCATCACGATGTTCGGCAGTACGTTTTCGTTGATGGTCACGTAGGCTTCTGAAAGGAAATAACGGCGGTTGTTCAAAACGAGTGGCATTTGATGAATATGGCGATAATAAATCACGTGTTGATATATCCTGTGAATTTCTTATTGAAGAATCAGCAGAGCGACTTGATGGTCCAGTATGAATCCATCGACTTGTCCAACGCGAAGACGTTGAATTGGCGCTTGTGCTTGGTTCATTTTCCTGATCATGATTTGAGTCTGGATTACTGTTCTCTTGCAATAACCAATAGCCAATCTCAGATTGTTCTGCAGCACTCTCTTCATCTTCGATACGTGAATTATTTCCATCAGCAGTTGTGGCTGAATTAACTGGCAAATTTGGAAATAAAATCGGTGGAGACAATGCGCTAAATGGATTCATACCATCACCAATAATTTCCGGCTCTCGATTCCTTCCTGTAATTACCGAAGTATTCAATTGCGTCCTATCATCGTCCATATCACCATCTTCATCTTCATCATCTACCGCCTCAATTTCATCGCGCTCTTCATCGTCATCTTCTCGATTCAAATTACCCAAATTTATTCGTTGCGACATATTATCTACAGCTGCATTATTATCGTCCTCTTCATCTAAATCTTCGGGCTCGTCAAGTTCAATACTATCATAAGGAGTTAACGATATATCAGACATGTACGGTTGTACTCTCAATCTAAATGCTGGTGAATGAGTTCTTTGCGATGTGCTCGGGGTATTTGTCGTAGAGTTATTTACAACATTATTTGCAGCTTGCGCATTTGAATCTGATCTATTATTCCGTGTTTGACGAAAGGAAAGAATAAAATTTGCCAGACGTGCTTGTGCCGGTGTTAAATTATTGTGGCTACTGGTACTACCAGTATTAGTTGTTGGAGTATCTGTATTAGTCCCATTGCGTGGTACACTGGGATGAAAAGCAGAGCGAGATGACACTGTGAAAATTGATAGACATGGATATGGTGTTTGCGACGCTTCACCATCATCGCTTGACGCTGAACTATCAACAGTTGTTTCAGAATAATGACTAGTATTATTAGTATTACGATAACTCGTTTCATTTCGTCGTACTCTACGTCGAGGTGGTTCATCATCAGCATCATCAGGATTAGAACTTGGCTCAAACAATCGACGACTTGATGTTGCTGCAGTTCTTCGATTTGTTGATGAATCATTAGAACTGCCGGCAGTTGGTCTTGATTCATTTAATATGGGTCGAGTACTGTTAGATTCTGTTGTTGATAATTGCTCTTGTTGAGCAGTTGGTAACAATGGCGATGAAAAGCGTTGTTCGTTAATAAAATTTTGAGCAAGATATGCTGAAATACGAACTCTCATTAAACTATCACGAACCAATACTGTACAGAAAAAACGTTGTAAACGTGTATTCGCAATGTCCAACTGTGTTCTAATTGTTTCTACTTCACCCTGTTGACTGGCTAAATCAACGTAAAATAAACGATCTGTCAGACTTGTGGGTGTCGAACGTGAATATTGCGTTGCAATATGGGTATTTATTTGCATTCGCATGGCTCGTAATCGTATAAGCCACATATTATTATAATCCATTTCTTTTAGAACAACTTGTCGCAATCGTCCATCGCGACCAGTATGATTGATATTATAATGTTCTTGTGCTAATAATGTTTGAATAAATCTAATAACGTGATTATTATGATTTGGTGCTTCTTCTGCGCTTAGGACAGTCAATAAACGACGTATTTTATTTTCTGTAGCGCGATCAACTAACGTTGACCATCTTGCTGAATGAGTTGCGCTGGTACTGGGTCCATGCATTGGTGGCGGCGTTGGTGATGGCTCATTTGTGGGAGTTTCATTACCATTCCTCCTATCACGATAATTTGATAAATCAATATATTGACGATATATTAAGTCATATTGCATAACTAAACTGCGATAAAGATCACTCCAATTTAATGCTGCCCACAGAAATACTAATTGTTGACTTGGTTCGCTCGTCATTAGCCATCGTCTTTCTCTTGGTGTACAGTGTCGTGAAAGTTGAATACCACTTAGTCCATTATTATTTAACATACGTTCCATTTCAACTTCAACACCTTCTAAAAGAGATTGAAACAATTGTCGAAATCTTCTCAAATGTCGCAATACTCTATATAAATGCTCAGATGTTATTGAATCAATTAAATTATTTCTTGGGCGTCGTAGTTGTGGCTGTCGTTGTCGCGGTGTTTGCTGCGGTGAATCACGAAATCTTATTTGATTTCTATAATTTGATGTCAAACGATCTAAAATTTGACTTCGCAATCGTAATATTTGTTGATTACGCGAACGATCACGAATTATTTCACGTGAATTATTTTCTTGATTAGTGGTATTTGAATTTACTGCTGAATTTTGTGGACCTGAACGTAATCTATTGATTGTTCTCACTGGATATAAATCATCGAAATTTATATAAGAAATATCTCCCATGTGAGCTAACTCTGGCGATATATTACCATCAGGCCTAATAACTGACATTGTACTTCGTGCATTTCTATCGAAAGTCAAATTATTATAATGCGGTGGTGGTCTATAATCCGGTCTCAATAACGTTTGATTTTGTTGATCAAGTGGTGCACGATCCCATTGTGATTTAGTATGTGCTGTATTTGCAATACCAGTAATTAATTTTCTTCCATGATTATCAAACGCAACAAATCGTACTTTTTCCTTATCATTATTCGTTGTGGCAACAGCGAATGGCTCAGGTTGATCCCAATCCCAAAAATGTATTTCATTGTATGTAGCAATTACCAATAAACGTTCAGATGGATGAAATGCCAATGAAGCAATGACTGTTTGACTCTCGGTATTCCATATTTCACTACCGCCACTTAAATCCCAAACACGTACTTGACCACCAAGGCATCCTGTTGCTAAAATTTCACGTGATGGATGAAAAGCAATGCACCATGGTGTACGTGGATGACCAGTGAGTGTTCTAATATTTTGGCCTGTTGTTAAATCAGTAATGCATACATTATGATTGCCATGAGTTGATGCCACTTTGGTACCATCTGGACTGAATACCATTAAAAATGTTGCTCGTGGCACACCAGGAATATTACATCGCATCTCTTCATGATTCTTGAAAACTAAACGGCTTTCAGCTATTGACTCAAATTCTCTTGTACTAATACTACCGGGTCGTTCATTACCCAGATTTCTCCCAACAAAATCCTTCAACAAATTCCGTTTCATATTTGGCATATTTTTCTTCTTGGTTTTATCCATTGTCTTTCTTTTAATACCGCTATAATCCTGAAACATTTTATTAAATACAGTATTAAATTTAATAAAGAACTCTTTCATTAAATACTCATCACTTACATCAGTTATCACTCAATGAAAATTTCTTTTTTTAATAAAATTAGTAGTTACTTTTAACAAGTTTTAATATCAGTATGGATATAATAATCAACAATGAGTCACTCACAGATTAAAAAAATATGAATTCTTTTATCATTAAAGTGGAAAATGCAATTTTTCATTGTTTCAGCCAAATTTTTCTCAAAATATTTTTAATCTAAACTGAGATAAAAAACAAAGAAAAAAAATGGGAGCTATTAGGAGAAATTAAATTAATCACCGATATTAAAAATTAATAATTGACAATATATTTCTTGTATAATCAAATAACATTAAATTTGCACAAGTATACATCAATCACTTACCGTCATCACAAATTAATTTCACTCTCCCGTGAAGTAAAAAAAAATAATGAAATCAGTTGTTCATGTATATATAGATATATACATATATAATCTTTTTTTTTTTCTCATAAGGAAAATTGTGAATATGAGCCTATGTACCCGGGTGTGTCGTATCCACTGGTAGGACCGTTACCACCATTTCGTTGGCAACCTGAGGATGGGCTAAAATGCTAAATGAATGATAGTTTTCACTCGATATCCAAGAATACGCGCGCGACGAATAATCTCAATCACCAACCTGCGCAACCATAAAAAAGCCTACTTCGAATGTGCACTGAAGTGCACATACAAAGTCGAAACGACTATCAAATAATATCTATACCGTATCATGCAGGGAAGGAAAAGAATCCACGAAGTAAACAATCACCATACTTATTTATATGTCTGTATACACATATGCATATATAATTTATTGGTCATTTGTGAGAGTGCACTGCAGATTTCTTCTTATTCGATTAGATACAGAGTTCTCTTGAGAACTTTGCGACTCTTCACAAGATGGCGGCAGTTATTCATAAAAAAAATTTTTTTTTATATATTAAATTGATAAATTGTAATGCATGGAACATGCGCAAATAATAAAGTGAATATTCTATGATATGTTTTAATGTTATAATAATTGTTGGAGCTGTTTGTTTAATGAATAAATATTTTTATGTATATTGATTGTGTCTTTATTATATTGACGATTTTTTTTAATTCAAAACTACCGGCACGCACTCGCACGGAATTGAGAGGAAACTCTAAAAAATTTACACTGTACTTTTTTATAATGACGATTCACGGCTTTTCCAAGTGTTCTGCACATACAAAAATTGGAGGTTAATATTGTTTTCTTCCGAAATATATCGGGAAAATTAAACCTGAATTTTCCTAGTAACAGACCATTGTCTTAATCACTCAACTGACTAGATAACTTTTTTATTTTATTAATTTTATACAATAAAAATCATGGTTCGAAAGCGAAAAGGTAATATATAATTTAATAATAAAACATTGTTACCCCAAAAATTTCTTCCTCGTTTAATTCACATGTATAACCTCCAATATTAATTCATCAATTTTCAGTATTTGTGGAGAGTAAAGAAGAACGTATGATGATGACAATCGCAGAAATTATTCAAGAGCTTTTAGTTGCTCACAATGAACATCGTGATGTTGATTTGAATAAATTGAAAACGAAAATATCATCAAAATACGGATTGGATTCGTCACCAAGACTTGTTGATATTATAGCAGCTGTGCCAGCTGATGCAAAAAATAAATTACTTCCGAAATTGAAAGCAAAACCAATTAGAACAGCTAGTGGAGTATGTTGATATGCTTTTTTAAATTCAACTGAATCATTTATTAATTCATTCATACATGAATAATGTTTATATTACCGTTTTTAAAACTCAGATTGCGGTAGTTGCAGTTATGTGCAAGCCTCACCGATGTCCACATATAAATATGACCGGTAATATTTGCGTCTATTGTCCTGGTGGACCTGATTCAGATTTTGAATACTCTACTCAATCATATACTGGGTATGAACCAACGTCAATGAGAGCAATTCGAGCTCGTTACGATCCTTTTTTACAAACACGACATCGCGTTGATCAATTGAAACAACTTGGTCACAGTGTAGATAAAGTTGAATTTATTGTAATGGGTGGAACATTTATGTCTTTACCTGACGATTATCGGGATTATTTTATAAGAAATTTACACGATGCATTATCTGGGCACATAAGCAATGACGTTGATGAAGCTGTGAAATTTTCCGAACGTAGTAATACAAAATGTATTGGAATAACTATTGAAACACGTCCTGATTATTGTTTGAAAAAACATTTATCAGACATGTTACGTTATGGGTAATGAATATGATTATGATAATTTCATTGATTGAATTACTAGGATATTTATAATCGCTATTTGTTAATGAAATTCAGATGTACGAGATTGGAAATAGGTGTCCAATCTGTATATGAAGATGTTGCACGAGATACAAATAGAGGACACACTGTTCGAGCAGTTTGTGAGAGTTTTCAATTGTCTAAGGACGCTGGATTTAAAGTTATTGCTCATATGATGCCTGATTTACCAAATATGGATCTGGAACGAGACATAGAACAATTTATCGTACGTTAAATTCAAATTCGAATGATAAAATCAGAATTAATTGGATGAATAAATTAAATTAAAAGAATAATTATTTTTTTAATTAAGGAATTTTTTGAAAATCCGGCATTTAGAGCAGATGGTTTGAAAATATATCCGACATTGGTCATTCGTGGAACGGGTTTATACGAACTGTGGAAAACTGGTCGATATAAGAGTTATCCGCCAAGTACTTTAGTGGATTTAATTGCAAGAATTTTAGCACTTGTACCACCATGGACCCGAGTCTATCGTGTTCAACGTGACATACCAATGCCGTTAGTGAGTTCAGGGGTTGAGCATGGAAATCTTCGAGAACTTGCGCTGGCACGAATGAAAGATTTTGGAACAGATTGTCGTGATGTTCGGACACGAGAAGTTGGTATTCAGGAAATTCATAATAAAGTTCAACCGCACGAAGTTGAACTTATTCGAAGAGATTACGTAGCGAATAATGGCTGGGAAACATTTTTGTCATATGAAGATCCAACACAAGATATTCTCGTTGGCTTATTGAGACTCAGAAAATGCAGCAACGAAACGTTTAGGTAATATGTTTTCTCCTTTCAATATTTATTTATCATTAAATATAGCGTAAAATTTTATATATTTACAATCAATAATTGATGAATTTCAGACCTGAACTCAAGGGGAAATGTTCTATTGTTCGGGAACTTCACGTATATGGTAGTGTAGTACCAGTTAATGCCAGAGACCCAACGAAATTTCAGCATCAAGGATTTGGAATGTTATTGATGGAAGAAGCAGAGCGAATCGCTCGAGAAGAGCATGGATCTCAAAAAATTGCTGTAATATCAGGTATGTTTACAAAAAAATCAATTTTTATTCATTAATACTTCTATAAATCTTTGTGAATCATTTACCGAAATGTTTCTCAGGTGTGGGAACACGTAATTATTATCGCAAAATTGGTTATGAGTTGGATGGTCCATACATGTCAAAAATGCTTGTAGATACTTGACAAACACAATAAATATTTGTCTATAATACATTCGAAACTTAATAAATCTAAATTATTTACAATAAATTTGTCTAAATTCAATTCCTATCCTAATCTTTCATATAATCGCTTGACCTGAGCCAAATATTAAGTAAATAACACAGCCTATTACGTCAATAACTGACGTTAAAATAAATACTGCAGCCCAACTATGTGTCATATGTAAAATATAACCAGCCAAATAAACTCCGAGAAATCCTATAATTATATAGTATATTAATTTTTTATATTTCCAATAGAATTATTATTATTGAAGAAGAGTTATTACTAACCAGGTACAGCACCAACAGAATTCATTATACCAAATACACTTCCAGAGTGTTTTGGTGCAAGATCAGATGGATTTACAGCAATAGCTGTATTGTGAAAGCCCGTGCCACCAATAATAAACATTATACTTAACATAGCCCAAAAAAATGTACTGGCCTGAGCTGTTTCAAAGTTAAAAAAATAATAGAAAATTATTCTTATTACGTCTTTGATGAAACGAAATTATTTAAATTTATTTACCTAAAATAAGTAAATTAATACTTTGCGTCATGAGACAAATAGTTTCGATAATTTTTCTCGTCGCTGTTACCGTGTATCCATTTTTAATCAGTCTTTCAGAAATCACTTTGCCTAAAAAAGTGCATGGCAATAAAGAAATCCACGGCAACATATTCACCATCCAACTCTATATAAATTGACAATTAAAATTATAGAAATAATTATTTATCCACTGTGAGAATTTATTTAATGTTATTGTAATACCTGAACATCAGGAAATGTATCGTGAAAATAAGTTGGAATCCATGAGAGTAAAACGAAAAAACAATTATTTTGACACGCGTGTGTGAATACACAAGACCTGCAGCAGAATTATTTTGAATTATATTTAACGAAAATTACTTAAAGAATGATTTCATCAATGATGAATTATTTATAGTTTAATATTAATAATAGAGCGCTATAGCGTACCAGAATGGTGGCTTCGACCACAAAACACGCCAAGGTAATTTGCCGTCTGACGAACTTTCTATTGACGTTTTTAATTTTTTCCTGGGACTCATTAAACATTGATAGTATAATAAAACTGTCCATAACAAACCAAAACTACCTGAAATGAGTACAGACTTCAAGAGAAATTTATGTACATTTATATAAAAATGATTCTAATTTATCTACTAATAAAAATTTTTGAATAATCGCTCAGTTACCTAATACTTGAAATACAAAATGCCAATGAAAATTAGCTATTAAATATGATCCTAATGCTCCTGTTAATACAGTTCCCACAGCTCCACCAGATGTTAGTAAACCAAAAAATGATGCTCGTTCATTTTCTTCAAGATGAGAACTCGTTAAACTAATAACACTTGGAAAATGCATTCCTGTAATAAAATACACGCTATTAAAGTATTAACAAAATTTTGATTTATCATAATGAGACAGAAAATATTTAGTATAAAAAAAAAATACAAACTACCTTGAAATGCACCATTTATCACACGTGAAAGCGCAATAATTTGTATACAATACTGACTATTTGAAAATAATTCAATAACATTTGTCATCAAAAATGTGGTTGACGACCATCCTAAAGCAGCAATCCACATAATTTTTTGACCGCCAATACGATCACTAACATATCCGCTGGCAACTTGTGTTAATGTATATCCCCAAAAAAAACTTGAGAGAATCATTCCAGAGTCGGCTTTACTCCAACCTTTTTCCTTGCTAACAACTGGCATCAACAACGGAACTGAGGTTCTTGTGGCATATAACAAACATGTTCCGATAAATAATAACATAAACCAACGTTTTTTTTCCTTCCTGAAATGTATAATAATTTAGTAATGAAAAAATAAAATAATAAATTCGAATTATAATAAAACGATATTTAATTTTAAATTTATAATATTACCGAGTCCAAAATATAATTCCATTGCGATTTATTGTGGCTTCTTCCAAATCTATCACCGGTATTTTATTTGATTTCATAACAATAATTTTACTATTGTTTTCAACCATGGTTCAGTTGCATTTACAAACATTCGTGACCGACTTTTCCGTGAGGAAACGGTTACGTGTCTGTTCGGTAGGCCGATGCCATATTTATCACTCATTCCCACTATAACAATAACAGACGTTCGATTATAATTTTGATAAACTTTGTGATGGCAACCGGGAGTTGGAGATGTATGTTATGTGCTTTAATACATAAATATTATTGGCTGATAACGCGTGCGCAATATAAATATTATTGACAATGGAAAAATCACTGAATCAAACATTAAGGTTATGTACGTGCATATGTACATAAACCTGATTCTACTATTAATTATTTATAAATTAAAGGTTGAATAATCATAAATAAACTACAGATAAGTTTTATAGAACATTAGGAAAATTTAATTTACAGTTGCGATATATGTATATATAAATAATATATGTACATAAACGAATATGTATAAATTATTATATTAATCGAATATCAAATTTATCATGTTCACTTTACAATATTTATTTTACAGAAACAAAAAAAAAACTTAATTGTTTATATATAATTAATAATGTTATTCAATAGAGCCGAATTTAATATAAATAAACTGTTGCCGATACTAAGTTATAATTTAAAAAAAAAAAATAGTTTATAAAGTCACCACTTGTGGCGTTTATATAAATTTCCTGTAAGAGAAAAAAATGTGTCATAAAATTTTTCAATTAGATTGGCCAATCACGTTCAAGGATTTGCCAATTTCTAGGGGAAGAATATAATTCAGCGCCAAAGCGGGATTATTGGGAACTAGAGAGCAACAGAAATAATAGGCGTACGCTTTCTATACAATTAGCACAATCACGCTATCTAGCATGAATGATAAAATAATCAGTTCACCGACTACTGACATCAAACTAACCACGTTGTGTAAGATTGCTCAACTGGCCACTTGTTGAGCTTATTTATCTATAAAAAAAATACGTTAAAAATTAATTGAATCATTTAGAACATAAAGCAACTTACGAAAAATTGCATTGATCATGACATCCGTAGAATTTTCCATATATGATATTTGTTCTTTCACAAATACTACACCAGTGAGCAAAGCCTTTTACGACGGTGTAGAATTATTTCGAGATGGACACATAGTATGTGTTGAGGAAGCACTAGAATCTTCGAATGAAGATAATAATCTCGAGATTCATGCCTGTTGTATGGAAGATTTAGAATCAGATTATGCACCATATAAAATAGAGATACAAGTCAACAAAGAAGGGAAACTTTGCAAAGCAGAATGTTCGTGTGAAACTGGATACGAGGTTCAGAGCTGCAAACATATTATTGGACTTTTATTATACTGCAACTGGTAAGGTTTTATAAACATATTTTAATTAGTATTTGTAAAGAATAATTGTCCTTTTGATTTATTGAAATAATTGAATAAAATGTAGGCGTCCTAATGAAGAATCGCAGCTAATTCATCCTCACCCTGTACTTAACCATGAGAATTTACCAACTGAACGATCAAGAACAAATGGAAACTCGACGAATGTTCCAATAGTTGATAACGTAACAGAACCATTAAGAATGGGAAAAGTTTCAATGGATTATCTTCCAGACAGACGTTTTGAGAATAGCTTGTAAGTTTAAAAATTAATTTTTCTTTATATTTATTATGTTAGATATAAAATTCATTGAATGAAATTAATTTATTTGAATATTCAAGCTTTGTTTATTTATTTTTAGGATAGGAGTACTTGGTCCATACGAAAATAGACAATAATATTGATCTAAATAATCAACAGCCAATTGAAGCTTTATTTTGAAAAATCATAGTCAAAATTAATTCAAGACTTAAACTATATTAATACTCATTTTTCTGTTTACTATCAACTTTCTTGTGTAAATATATTAATACATTTAGGAGGAAATTTCACAACATAGTTGTATAAAATTGCAGGAAATTATATTTAATATAGTTGACTGAAAAAACATTTATAATGATCATAAATAATATATTGACGAATTGAGTTAGTATTAAAAATTCTAACTGATGAAAATAATTTAATTAATTTTTATGATATAATTCCAATAATTATACAAAGTTCATTACAAAAAATTAAAGTGTGTATATTATTGATTATATTAAATCATTTCAATAATTATTCAAGAGTTTTATATATTTTCAATTTCAAACCGATAAAATATTCAAATAAAATCCCGCGCGCAGTTGTGCTTAGTCGATAATACAGATAGGAGAGATATTTTTTAAAATATGTGAATTCATATTTTTCTTGTTGAGTCGACAAAAAAACTTTCTATTTTCCTATCTCATTCTCTTGCACCATACACCTTACACACAAAAAATATATTTCTCAACAACACCACCCAGACAATGCGCATGCAGTGTAGAAAGAGACGACTCTCTATCAATAATTTCAATTGATGATGCCAATCTACGAATTGTTTCACGTTAATGCTCATCAGAGGCTCTCGGCATCTGTCTTGATGGTCTCAGCAGCTACTCGCTGTCTACTTACTATAATTCATACAATTTATTAACGATCAATTATAACTCGATGAGATACATCAACATAACGACAAATGGAATAATAAATAATAATATCTTGTTCGTTTTTGGATTTAATGGTAGACAAGAGTGGCCTTATAATCCTACATTGAGGTATAATACATTATTTATCAAGTGAATCTCGTCTCTTGAGTGGTGAGAAAGCGCTATCAGGAGAAACGTTTTGTTGGTCGTGATGAAATTGTCGTTTTTTTTTTACATCTTGAAGCACTGCCTGTATCTTATAAGAATTGTCATATAATTAATTACAATCAATGTTAATGAGAAGCCAAACATCATTATTTAAATGCTATGTAAGTTTTATTTAGTGGACATCAAAGTTTTTGTGTGGTGTATACAACAGCACATTAATGTGTTGTTCTCTCCGATTGTACTCAGGTTTTGTCTTGTCGTCGTGGAAACTGGACTCATGCAATAATGCAGGAATAGCAACTAAACAAAATTAATAGCAATGGATAATCAGCATGAATTTATTTCTTAAAAATATAAGGTAAGTGATGAAATTTATTTGATATTTATATTAATTGGTATCTATATTTAAACTATTTATCGTGTGATTGTAATTTATTTTATAAATAATAGCAAAGTCGTGACTGTATTTATGCGTGAAAATTGCAGGCGCTAAGAGTGGAGAAAAAACAATGGCACGACGAAGGAAAAATGATACAGGCACGGCGGTGAAGCCACCGGTGAATGTCGTGGCAGTGAGAAAATCACGGCGACAAATAGCACGAAAGCAATCGTTGGAGGATAAAAAAATTAATGGTGAAATTTCAAGGACTGATGAAAGTTCACAAATTAGTCCTGAAGAATCGTCTAATAATCAAGATGATGATTTGACTGTTGGTAAAATGAAAACAGTGAAGAAAAAGCTTACCAAGTCAAGAAGATCTATAAATAGGGATAAAGTAGATAATAATATAATTGAAATAAATGATGAGAATGTTGTTGTGCCATTGAAAAAGGATATGGCCGAAAGCGATAGTCAGGAGGATATTGTTGAGAATATTGTTATAACAGAGAATATCGATGAGGGCGATACTGAAACGGTTGATTCTAATCAAGTTGTATGGCAGGATGATGAGGATGTAATTGAGGAGACAATAATTTGCGAAGAAATGGAAGTTGATGGCGAGGAAATGGAAACAACTAGATACACAATTGCTGATGACGGTAGTGTTGTCTTGGAGGAAGTTTTATTAATGAATGATACTAATTTTGAGGGAAAAGAAGTTGTACAATTTACGGTTATACAAAATGAAGATGGTACTGAATCAATGGTAATGACATCGAATGACGACGAGAATCATTATGAGGAATCAAGTGAATATATTATTGAAGAGAATGTAAATTGTACACGTGATAATGATGAGAGTAAAGTAATTATTACAAAAGATTGTGAAACCACTGAAGAGGTGAGTGAAAATAATGATGCAATAAATGTGAACGTGAATGAAAAATCGTGTATTAATACACGCCGAAAATCTTATTCGATAAATAATATTAAGGAAACACGTAGATCGAATAAATCAAGTGAACGACGTAATGCAAATGTCTTAAAAGCTGATGGAGCTAGTAAAGAGCCTACTATTACAAATTCAACATCATTGCAAAATTTTAATAATGAAGAAAATGGTTCGTCTATTGATTCATCGAATCCAAGTGTTGAAAGAAGAAAAAAATTACGTGCACCAAAAGAAAAAATAAAAAAATCAATATCACCATGTGATTTAGAAAAGAATTTAGCTACAATTACAATTCAAGAGCCAACTAAAAATGTAACTCCATCCGAGGATTCGAGCAACTCTGCTATTGATTCAACACTAATTAATATGAATGCATCACTGTCATGTGAAACGATGTCGACGTCAGAATTGCTATTATCAATGCAAAACGACGATAATAGCACTTCCACATCAGACAAAGTCGACCAAATGGACTCTGATAGTATTATTATGACGATTGAGCCATCGTCCGAGCATCAACGTAATTCAGATCGAACACCTACACCTACTGCAGATGTAAAACAAAAAAAAATAATTGATCGACCGCAAAATGTCGAAGAATTATCACGTGAGAGTGGATTAGATGTTAAAACGGATTCGGAGGATGTTAAATTATCCAGTAGTAGTGAAAATAGCAATGACACGTCTTCATCATTAAATTGTATTAAAATGCCGGATTTTAATGATAAAAATGTGACGATAAATCAAGTGGAAAGTGAGAAAAAAGTTGGATTCCGTAGTAGAAGTGGTAGCACAGACACTACAGGCTCTGAAAGTGGTTCTAATAGCTCGGGTGTACGTCGTAGCAGTCGAATTCGTTCACAAGGTTTAATGAAACCACGATCGCGTGGTAGAGGATTAGTAACAAAACCCGCAGCCGAAGTATCGAAAATTCTTCAACAGGAGCGTGAAAAACTTCAGCCAATAAATGCACCAGTAATTCAGGCTTTACGCGATACACCAGACAGTCAATCAGAAACACAATCTGATAAAGAAAATAGCAATAAAGCATCACACTCAGAGTCTAATACTTCATTAACATCTGGAACAATTGCCGGTTATGATTCTGATTCTACCAAGCCGGTAAAAGTTAAATCACGATGGCGTCGATCGAGTGAATTGGAGATGGGTGGTTCAACTGCATCGCGATTAAGTTTTGGTAGTTTGGGCGTAACGTCAATGGGTTCAACGATAACGCCAACAAATAGTAGTGAATTATCTAGTAATTGTTTGCCAACAGTACCTGAAAATATTGCCAGTGGCGTTCAATTATTGGGCGCCTCGCGTGGAAATGAATTTATTAAAGATTCAACGATTAATTCAAGTGGCAATAGTCATTCAGATTCACCTATACCAACGACAGTTGGTGCGAGAATTCCATTGCCAATGGTAATTGAGGAAAAAGATCGTGAAATGGAAGAACGTTTAAGTCAATTTGAGCACATACAAGAGAATTTATATCTAACTGAGAGATATACAAATAAAGAAACTAAACGTATGGTCTGCGATTGTTTTTTAACTGATGAGGAAATTGAACGCGGTGAATTAGGTTGCGGTGAAGATTGTTTGAATAGATTACTTATGATTGAATGCGGTTCGAGATGTGTTGTAAGCGATCGTTGTACTAATAGAAGATTTCAAAGTTGTTCATATGCAAATTGTGAAGTATTTAGAACTGAGAAAAAAGGCTTTGGATTACGTGCAACCACTGATTTAGATCCTGGTGAATTTATCATGGAGTATGTTGGTGAAGTTCTTGACCCAAAGGATTTTCGTCGACGTACTAAGGAATATTCAAAGGATAAAAATAAACATTATTATTTTATGGCTTTAAAATCCGATCAAATAATTGATGCAACGATGAAAGGAAACATATCGCGATTTATTAATCACAGCTGTGATCCAAATGCTGAAACGCAAAAATGGACAGTTAATGGTGAACTGCGAATTGGTTTTTTTAATCGTCGTTTTATTTCTGCCGGTGAAGAAATTACTTTTGACTATCATTTTCAACGATATGGCAAAGAGGCGCAACGATGTTACTGCGAATCGACAAATTGTCGTGGTTGGATTGGTGATACGCCTGAAGAAGAGAAAGAAAAGAGTGAAAAACAAGAGAAACGTGAGCGTGAACGTGATCGTACTGATGTAAAGAAAAAACGTGAAGTTAAAAAATCATATATGGAAGATGAGGATCTTGAGGATGAAATATATAAATTATGCTCGGGTGGCTTGAAAAATCGAGCGCATACATTAACATTGAGTCGATTAATGGTGCGTAGTAGAGAAATAGTGCATCGTACACGTCTTTTACAATTGATTCAATCAGGTGAACAACCATGTCGAAGATTATTCTTAGATTATCACGGATTAAGACTCATATGGAGTTATATGATGGACGTTGCAAATATTGACACTGAAGAAGCACAACTCTTCCGTTTAGAGCTGCTTAAAACACTTATTACACTGCCAATACCTAATAAGACTATGTTAATGGATAGTAAAGTTTATAGTGTTGTGCAAAAGTGGTCAAATGAAAGTTTTCCATCGCCAAAATCCGAATCGCCAGTTGAGGACACGATTACAGATAAAAAAGATAAAACAATTAATGAAGAAATTGAAAGTAATTGTGATAGCAATGATAAGCCGAGCATTGAGCAAAATCAAACGAATAGCGAAAAAATTAATAATGAAAATGCGACAGCTGACAATGGAATAAATTCAATTGGATCAGAAAATATTAGGCAAATTTTAGAATTAGCAAATAATCTTTTGAATGACTGGTCCAATCTTAAAGAAGTATTTCGAATACCAAAGAAGGAGAGACTTGAACAAATGAAAGAGCACGAAAGAGAGGCCGACAGTGGTTACAGAGAAAATTCAATGGAGGATGATAGACGAGAAACATTATCATCAACCTATGAAAGATACAGACCTGTGTCGGATAGATACAGTCGTCGAGACGAGACAGGACGTGATCGTAATGACAGACGAAGAGGTCGTGAAAGCCCTGACGTGTCTGACTTAACGTATCGATCAAAGGACAAACGATTGAATGACGATCGTACAAATTTAGTCAATGTACCGCGACTAACGAAATTTGAGCGCCGTCAGTTGTTTGCATTGAAGGTCGCTAAAGAGGAAGAGGAGCGATTACGTAGACAACAACAAGAAATGTGGCAAGCTCATGAAGCAAGATGTCTTGCACTTGGTATTGATCCACATACAACATCAACATTAGATCCACAAACGGGTTATCCATTATTTTTCAATCCTACACTTGGTCAATGGCAATCGTATCCACTGCAAGAAAGTAATGATATTTATCTTGGTGGCGGGCAAACAATTCCCGGTGTTCCTAATCAAATTCCCCATCAATTACCAACGAATATTCAATCAGAAATATCGCCAGCAATGTCACAAACTGGTGTTTATGGTATGGCTCAACCTGGCGTTCCTTATCCAGCAATGGCACATCAACCACCTTCAACGCCTCAACAACCATTTGTTGATGGTCATATGCAACTTCAGGGCAATTTAATGAGTGTTCATAATGGCTCAACGCCGCCAATTGGCGCGATTGCCAATCAACATATTTATGTTGATAAAGGTGTAGAACAACAATTTCCTGCAGCTACACCAATGGAAACTGTGGAGAAGTCACCTGAACCGCCACAACAAATGGAAATGCCACTTTTAGATTTGCCACCCAAGTGGAAGTGTGCAAAAGATGCACGAGGACGATATTATTACTATCATATTAAGGAAAGAATATCACAATGGTTACCACCACCTCCTATACATATTTGTGGACAACCCGATTCATCATCCAGCTCAGAGACAAGTGAGGAGTCAAGTTCTTCTGATGAGGACATGGAAGAAACAGAAATTATTGAGACAGAGGAGGATAAACCGATTGATGAAGACACAGATCCATTGGGGCTAAATGTTTTAGAGCAAATTAAAGTATCAATGAGACAGGATCCAAGAACATTACCCGGTTTACCTGTTATTCCAATACCTGAACCGAAAAAACGAAGAGATGGCCTCGTTCAAGAGCGAATTATTAGCGTAAGTATTCATTTGTTCTAGTTTTATTTTTTTGTTTTTCAATTCATTTATTTTCTAGTTTATGCAGTGTTGTAGATTGTAAAATTAATTTTTATTTTGTGTGTTGTTTATATAGCCACGTCGAGAAGAACGAGGCGGTCATAAAAAATATAAGGACATAAAGGAGAAACAACGTAGGCAAAAAGAAAGATTAAAAATGAAAGAACAAATGGAAAAATTGCGAAAACATCGTCGTGCAAATAAAGCTAAATCACATGCAAGGCATACAGCAAATAAATTACAGGCTATTGCCCAATCGAATGAGCTCACAGCTGAACGAAAAATAAAAGATACATTCAGAATAAATATGGCGAATGTGATAGTAAGATTTTTAAATTCTTACAGGCAAAATGATTGCAAACAGGGACGTATTACAAATACAGAAGATTTCAAGTACTTGGCGCGAAAGGTTAGTTTTTATTCATATATTTTTGTAGTGTATTTATTCCTTTTTTATTTTCTTTCTCTTCTTTATACTCTTCAAACAACATATAATTAATGCTATTTAATATTCATATTTGCAGTTGACGCATTTTGTTATGGCAAAAGAGTTGAAACACTGTAAAAGCGTAGACGAACTACAATGCAACGAAAATGTTAAGCATAAGGCAAAAGACTTTGTACGTAAGTACATGAATAAGTTTGGACCAATGTACCAGCGATCATCAGACGAGGATTGAATAAATAGAGATCAGAATATTGATTTGATTGTCTCTGTCGTTAATATAAATATTCACTTGATGAAAAGAAAAAGAGTGAAAATTGTAAAGTCCATTTATATAGCATTCGTATGTAGATACATTCTTATAATATGAATAGTGATAATGTGAATTTAGCTGAAAAATTTCTATGAACGTGATCATTCTTATCTACGTATATAATTAAATATATGTAAATATATATATATACATATTTGTATGTATATATATATATTTAAATATAAATTTAAATCTATTAAATATATTTTTAATTATTTATAGGATAAAGCTTTTTCTTTTTTCTTGTTTTTTTTTTATTTGTCTCTGTGTTTTTGTACAAAGCCTTATATATTAATACGCCCTGCGCTGGACGACAATATGTTTATGAAACATTATGAATAATTTTATTTGTTTTTTTCTCCGTGAATTAATAATGAGCAATTGTGTGCGTTGTCGAAAAGAAAATGAAAAAAAGGAAAAATGCATAACAATTATACGACTAATATTTTTTTTTTATGGCGACAAACATCGCAATTTGATGAAGAGATGTATGAATTTTAGGTAAGCGCAAATTCAAATCGTTGTTAATAAATAAGACTTGAAATTTATTGTGCTATTTGGAAATATTGTAAATACAGTCTAATATAGCCAAGTTTACACAACAGCAGGTCATGCCTGATTAATTTCTGTCCCGTTTCTCTTGCTCTTTTTCTATGTTACAAACATACATACAGACACATACACACACTGAGTATAATCAATATGGGAACACAAGCCCCATAATGAGATGGACGAGCTTGTACATATACATATACGTATTTTAGGTTTTCTTTTTGTCTTTATAATTGTCTCAAGAAAAAAAAAAAA
>JAQQBR010000003.1:2562489-2573305 GCA_030347285.1 Microctonus hyperodae | reverse complement strand
TTTTCATTCCTTTCATTTTTTTTTTATGTTTGTTTTTAACGTAGAAAAAACATGAGTTCGCGCCAGCGACTCGACACAACAATTGTTCCGGCTTTTTAAATATGCCCAAAATTGAACAATAAAGAACTGTACAAAGCTGTATATCTTTCAAATCGAAAGGTATACGGATTGTGAGAAGAGCTCTTGTTGCCTTGTCAATTTATTTATCATGTTATAATTGTAATTTTATTTCATTTAATTATTACGTCAGTTGATATATTTATTTGGATAATCAATACAAATTTTCATTATTGTTAGAGTAATATGACTCCACTTAATCGTTTTTATTTATAAATAAAATTCAAAAAGGCGTAAAAATGCTCTCCTCTCATATTTATTTATTTATTTATTTTTTTCTTTATCCATACTTGATAAAAGCCCATTTATACACATTTGAATTTCATACATTCTCACGCAAACAAATCTATTAATACTAAAATTAACTATTATTGTGAAAACTATCCGCAAAAACTACACCTCTTCACTAATTTAGCAACATGGACATTTATTATTTGTATTTTCATTCCCGCCGAAACACGGCTCAATTCAATTTAAAATATTCCACAATTTTTGTTATTATTTTATTTTATTTTCCTTTTCTTTTTTCAAGTATTGTTTTTATCAATTGCCAAATTTTATAATCATTCAATTATGCTTATTCATTCTATTGTTTTCTTAAATTTTATGTACCTCTGTATTTTTTCATTTTCGTTTGTCTCACATTGAGTTTATTATTCGAATTTAATTTATTTATAAATGTGTATGTATATATATATTTGTTTATTTTTCCATTAAGATTTCACATTGGAACATTATCACTTTTATTTATTTCTCAAGAGAGCGGAGTTCCCAAAAATCTTTAGAAGAAAAATAATTATGAAAAGTTTTATAATAATATTGATAAAATTGAAATAAATTGAATAAGACCAAAAAATAACAATATTCGTTTTTAACGAGATCGTAACATATATTAAATAATTAAAAAGAAAAATTTTGAAAGATTTTTGGTAAATCACCATAAACACGACGCGAATATATATTTATTCTCTCTCTCTCTCTCTTGAATATAATCTACAAATTCTCTTCCACATTCACCAAATACATTCTACATTCAACTGCACATTTGCACAAACTCTCTCATATTCTCATACGCAATAATTAATTAACCGTGCGCAATGCAATTACACTAGTAATTAGCCATTATAATAATTACTTCATTATAATAATTAGTATTACAAAAGCTTGATTATTTGGATCGGACTGTAGCAATATATTCACATAACTATTCATTGTGGAAAATAAAAATTCAACGTTTTACATTACACGCGATATTCATTCGCCATTTTCTTATTTTTCAGAATCTTGATTGAAAAATCAAAATTTCTTTTTTATCATTTTAAATCTCATCAAGTTCCTATTTTTTTTTTACTTTTTTTTTTATCAGTTTTCTTACTTTCGTTCTTTTTTTTTTTCTTATTTTCATTCAAATTCTCATTCTTTCTTCCTTTTGTGAATCATCTTCATTTGAATTCAATAATAATAAATACAATCAATTATTCATACAATCAACAGTGCGCTCAATACTCTTCCTTCATTTTTATAATAAAAATCAGTTACAATTCATTTTCCTCCACGTACTGTACACTCGGTGGATTAAACTACATTTGAAGTGTTTAGAGGCAGTTGGAATAAAATGATTATAACACACAAAAAAAAAATATACAAATATATATATCAACAAAAAAAAACCAAGAAAAGAAAATAAATGTCTTTCACCATTGAGTCGAGCACAATTTACTCCACTTTTCCGCTCTTCACTATTTTTTTTTCTTTTATGTAATGTTCGTAACTTTGGATTTGGCCTGAGTAACTTACGAAGGCTCAATAAAGAAAAAAACTTTGTATATATATACAAAATATATATGTATACAAAGTTTTTTTTAAACATATGTCTTAATTAAATTACTTTTCAAAGTCTCTCTCTCACACTTACATGCCGTGCATTAATTAAATTATTAATAAATCAAAAAAGCGTGATTGTCCTTTGGAAAAAAAAAATAAACAAAATCACGCGCGATAAATTATCCTATTAACGTTAAAATTGTTCCCTCTCCTCCAAACAAAAAAAAAAAAACAATGAACTATTCGGATAAAAAAGTAGGAATTAAAAAAATAATGAAAAAGAAATTAAAATGCTACTTGTCACAATAACTCGTTCACCGTAACCTGGAGCAAATAAAAATTTCAAATAAACGCCAGAGTTTTGATGAAAAGAATATTGAGGACGAAATCACGTTTCTTCTAATCTCCTTTTGTATTTTTTTTTTTTAATTTACGCAATTTACCTAGTCCAAATAAACAAAAATAATAATAATTTCGATCGAACGAAATCATCCACTATAAAAAAGACAAACAATTGAAAATGATATTTCTTTTCTTCATTCATCAAATCACACAACGTTGACATGATTGAATCCCGGCGTATCTACCGAGAGCCAGCGACTTGATCCACAGATGATTGTGCGGCAGCCACTGGATTGTGACTTGTTTCATATTCCATCACCTCTTGATAAATTAATTCCTTCCATTGATCTACCGTGTGTTCTCTCTCGTCAACACTATGATCATACGGACCAGGTGCCGGCTAAAAATAAACCAAAGACAAAAATCAATAAAGAAAATAAAAAAAATATTTAATCAATAATAAATAATTGCACCAATAATAATTCAATCATTATCAAGGTGATTTAATTAAATAATACTCACAGCGTTCACTTCACCCTCGTCATACCAGACATTGATGTAATTGTGCAATAAAGCGTCATCAACCGAGATACGACGTTCAGGATCGATGACTAGCATGCGCGAGAGCAGATCCCTGGCTTGGCTTGCTGCAACCAAATAATGAGGAAGAATAAAAAAAAATTGTATAGGTATGTGTGTATATAAGTATATACATATGTGAAACGGTTGAGGGGGCGTCAAGTCGATAGTGCGAGACACAAACCGGGGGTAGTGGCGATAAGGGGGTTTTTTCTAAAAGGAAAAAAAAAAAGTGGAAGGAACAAGAGCTTGAAAAGCTGATTCTCAACTTACCCTTCAGTCTATTGTGTTCGGATGAGTCTGTGGGAAAGAGAATGTCCGGGAATAGCCTCTCGAAGGGATATCCGGGATATCGTGGCCTGTTCTCAACATAATTCCGCACCGTTGGTTGCAATCGTTGCATGAATTCTTGTGCAGGCGTTCCAAGTTGCTCTAAAATAAATGAAAATTAAAGAACGATTAAACTAATGAATAATAATTTCATTGATTTATTGAGTTTATTAAATTTAAATTAATATTTATTATTAAATTACTTACCAATTATTTTATTCCATTGATCGATGTGATCTGTGCCAGGAAATAGAACACCGCCCCTGATCATTTCACCCATAATACATCCTACCGACCATATATCAACATTTTCCTTGTATCCCATGCCAAGAATTACTTCAGGCGCTCTGTAATAGCGCGTAACGACATATGGCGTCATCATGAATGTCGTTCCCGCAGTTCGGGCGAGGCCAAAATCCAAAATTTTAAGTGTACAATCGGATTTCACGACAATATTACTTGGTTTTAAATCCTGAATATAACATTTGAAATAAAAATAAAAAAATAAATGGATGAAAAATTCAATAAGACAATTGAACTTTCCGAAATGGATATTAAATATAAACTTAATTAGAATACTGATGAATTCTCAAATATTAATACTCACTCTATGAATTATACCAGCTGAATGAAGATGCTTAATGCCACATAACATCTGATAGAGTAGATATGACATACGTTCATGATCGAGATCCATTTGAATTACTTGGCACAAATTAGCGTCCATCAATTCCATCACCAAATAGACATCTTGAAATTCATCCAACGTTCGTTGTGGTGTGAATGCATTCAACAAACCAATTATATTTTTATGATTGACAAGTTTCATCAACTTGAATTCTCTGTAAGCGCGCTTTGCGTGCGTAACATTTTGAAAGGGCCTCGATAGCTTTTTTATTGCAACATTTTGTGCTGTCACCGTGTCATAAGCAGCGCTAAAAAATTATTTCACATTTATTTCATCATTTACAATTAATAATATTATCATTAGCAAACATAAATATTTAATTATGGATTTATAAATAAATTCCTTCATTTTTTTATTTTTTACCAAACAATTCCTTGGGCGCCAGAGCCAATGGGTTTGAGATTTTGGTATCGCTTGAGGATGGTGAACTTTGTGTCCCCGACCTCGACCGTGTAAAACATGGCGGACAGTCGGGTTGTCATTTCAGGCCCGAGGTAAGGCATGCGCCTCGGTTAAATTACTGCAACGTCGTCAGGTTGTATCACTCTGTGTATTAAACTTCAATTTGGAGTGTGAGAGAGGACTTGACTGAGATAGATAGAGATTGGTTGAATGTAGTATCCTCAAACTTTGATTGTCTGTTTAAATTGAATTTGCACACAACTTCAATTTTAGCGCAATCACGTTTGTCAATTAAAAATATATCTTCCTTCTATTTCAATATCAATAATAACGGCAATCAAATTCCTCTAACTCAATGGCACGCTGGAATTGTCTGTAAATAAAAAGACATCATACAGGTGATAAAAAAGAAAAAAAAAGAAAAGAAAGCTGTCTTCTTTATCATCATTATCACCCTAACAATTATGGTGGGTGAAGAAAGAGAATGTGTTTTGGGGGAAACCAAGCGGCCAACAAACACGTCGGATTCCCACTTGATTATTTATAGCAAACGTCGCGTCGGGTACATATACTATCTTTCGTCGTCCAATCACCCTCAATTTTCGTGGCAAACCTTTTTTGTTTAGGAAGGGAAAACAAAGAATTCACCATTGGCCTCAACGAAATGAATCTTTCATCAGTGCTATTTCTTTTTTTACAGATTTTTTAACATGCAGTTAACATTTAACTTACTCCCATCATTATTTAGGTAAATAAACTTTTAAAAATAAAAGGAAAAACAAAATGTCGTGATAATTGGCCAATTTGTAATTATTCAAATTTCTTTATAAAATATTCGGAAATTATTATAATTCTACTTTATGAAAACCTGCTAGAAAATTCAATTTATATATGCAAATACTCACACGATGTAAAAGCATTCGAAACGGAAATTTTCTTGATAAAGAGAAAAACAATATGCGTAAATCTGTGAAGTGTTCAATTATCTCTTAAATAAATATACAAGTACTTGACAAATATTGTAATTGCCAAGTAAAGAATAATACACTTTAAACCCCATTATTTTTTAAGGATGTAAAAAAGTACGCGCAGAAGCCACGAAAACTTTCATCAACTTGTTTCATCAGCATTTGTATAAACTAACTAGAAATTCAAGTGCTTCATTTTAACTGCAAATCCAATTAAGAGATCAAGTGTGAGGAATCATAATCATCAACAGGCATTAAATATAAAAAAAAAAAAATTAATATATAAAATATTTACCAAGTTGAATAAAATAAAATAAAAATTACCATAAATAGGAAGTCATGATGATCCAGTAATATAAATTTTTTATTGAACAATAAGATGCGAATCGGAATGGCCAAATCTGCAAGCATAAAAATATATTGATATCAATAAATTATGTAAATATAAACATATAAATAAAATACAAAATTACGAGTTGAATTGTTTTGCAATAAGATTCTTTTATAGTTATTCGATGGATCAACATTGATATGAATGAAGTAAATCGAAATGTGGGCTTTGCAAAAATGTTCGGCAAACAGTTCGATCGGCTTTAAAAAGCACGATGACATCTACCAGCTGGAGAGTATAACGCGGGAAATGGCTTATCCGGTAAATTTATCCTCTAGGAAATTGGCGGCAGGTGGTTCGCATTGATCCACAAAATATAATAGCAATAAAAATTAATAAATAAATTATATAAATTACAAAATTATTATCAAGATATTTTACAATAGAATTAATGTACATAAATATAATTTACAATAAATTGTCTCATCAAATAAACATAAAATAAATAACAAACATTGAGACATTACGTCAACAAGATAATTTATACATTTCAATTTGGTAGTTACATTAAAGCGTATATAAATATTATTTAATATATACATATATCAGATTAATTGAATAACATTTCATGTTCTCACGTCAGTTAAAATGCATGATAGAAGTTAAAGCCTTGGTTATTGCAATAAATAAAAAACCAAAAAATGGAAAATGGTGTATAAATCTTGTTGGAAATTGCGGAAATGTCGTTGTGGCTTTTGCCGGAAACCCACAACCAAGTAACCAAACTAAATCTTAAGAGTCATCATCTGATCTCTCTTCATCGTCATCATCTCTTTTCCAATGCTCTGCAGCTCATTTTATTTTCATTTTCATTCATTTCCTTTTTCGCTATTTCAACTGCGCAATGGTATATAAACTGCACAGCAAACACCACACCGGCAATGAATTGAGAAAATAAAGAGAAAAGATTAAAAGACATTTTGCCTTTTGCTTTTCTTTTTTCTTTCACTTTGTCGCATCTTGAGATGTGTATTTCAACGGTGCTTTTGACATACACACATTTAAATCCATATATACATTTATGCACACGTTTAGTTAGTTTGGTTCTCGTCGTGTCTCTAGAGTTTAACAGTCATGAGATATAGATGAAGGCAAAAGTCTCATTGCGGACACGCGTCTTGGCAACGGCTAATCTTAATTAGCCGCATTCCCGACTGCAATTAATAATCCAGGCGAGACATCATCGTAGACGTTGATTGACTTACGACCTGTGGATTTTCATGCTTGAGCATTTACTCTATAGATTTATCAATGGTATACTTTCATCATTTTATTCAACATATTCATTTCCTTTTTCTATTTTATTTTTCTTCAACAAACATTTTTTTTTTATTTTCCATTGTAGATATTATCATAAATTTTATATGGCCGTGTCCATAAAATATTCCATGTGCGAGCTTAAAATAAAATAAAATTGTTTGGAATGTCACGAGATGAATATTTAATGTAAATTATTCTAGAATAAAAAAAAAACCGCAATATTGATTGAGCTTTTGATAAAACGCTCGCAAATAAAAAAATTTCAGTCACGCATTGTCGACCAATACACATTAAAAAAAATGGAAACACATCCAAATGTTTGTGAATTAATCGATTTAAAATATTCAACGACTTTAATAAATATATTAATTGAAATAAATAATTTAAAAAATATTTTTCTTATATCAACACTAAAACTACATCAATATAAATAATTTTCCATATAAAATCATTGAGTAATAATTTTACAAATACATATTTTCATCATTCCATTAAAAACTAATATAAATATCCAACTGATTAATGTCTCTATATCATAAATAAATAAATATAAAATACAGATTGAAAAAAATATCTATCACACACGTGTATTCTCACTGGATTTATGAAAGCCAAATGCGCGCAATTGCATCCCACGTCACTTCTTTTCCATACACTATCCATATTTTTCATTTTATTTTTATATTCTCCTCTTTTTATTGTATCGAAATTCAATACTTCATGCTCTTGTCATAGAATATTATTCTGTCGCGTACGCCTGGAATTTATATTCTAACTTCATTGCAAAAATATATTTACGCTAATATACAATAGTTTACAGAAAATATTGTCTGATTTATTATCGATATAACGTGAATAAATGAAGAGTAAAAATGATAGATATATAAGTGACTGAAGAATATAAGAAAAAAAAATAAATAAATAAGATAAATTTATTGAGGCGTACACAAAGGTCACAAATAATATCTTTGTACCTTAATCCCAATGACACAACCTCCGAAAATCGACAAATGCCAATAGAATATCCAATTCATACACACATATCTATATACTCATATATATATATTATATCTATACACATAGAGATCTATATATACACACATATTTGACCTACAATGTCACTCAATAAAATTGGCTTAGTGTTGTGTGCACTCTTGGATTTATTGAACGATTTTTCTTTCGTTTTTCCCTTCTTCGTCAATTTGTTTTATCGTTATTATTTCTTTTATTTATTTACTTTTTTTTCTTTACTCCTGCACTTGAATCATTAATGCTAGATTACCTGAGACTTAAAAAAAAATAAAAGTAAAAAATAAAATTTAAAAAATAAATCTGCGAAAGAACAAAAAATAAAAAAAAAGAGTATAAACATTTTTTGAAATAAAAATGTAAGTGGAGCGTTGGCTCCATCACAGGATTTCTAGACTTGAATACTTTATGGAGTGTCGACGTTTATATATATATATACATATATCTATGTATATAATATATACACGTATATATGTACCATTACGTTGCGGATTTAGAGTGAGTTATTGGGGCGTTAAGACTTGCATATACAATTCAACTCTCTCATTCGCGGTAATAATATTGGCCCGTTGCGCAATTGCCACAAAAGAATATGAAACTAATTTTAATGCTAATTAAAATTTCATATTGAATTTATGAAATTAAATAAATATTCATTTTATGTGTATATTCCTCATTGCTTTTATCAAATCAACTTTTATCATTTTTTTTTTTATGATAAAATGTGCTAAGGGCAATATTCTTCTCTCTTCCCGTCGCAGCTGTGAATTTATATACGCCCAGGCGAAATAAGCGTCGATTGCGAATCGTTTGGGCGGTAGCCTTAGGGATAAAACGGAGAGTTATCAATACAGGCAATCTCACAATTTATATCTCATCGTTTTACTTTAGCCCAACCTCTCTTTATAACATCAACTATATATATAAATATATGAGTTTTATATGAAGGGGAATTTGACATCCAGCAGTTGGAAAATGCGTAACATAACATTGGGGTTCATTGCAAAGAATTAAAATACAAAATCTTCTCTGGAGATATAGTAATAATAAATAAGTACACTGAATATTATTACACGCCTTCAATTCAATGTATAATAATTTTTTTACCACATTTTTTAATGTGTAAATATTGGAATTATATCCATGATAAATATTTATAATACACAAAATTTAACAATGTATTAATTACATAATATTAAATCATGATATTTTCATTTCCTTTTTGGCATGAATTAAAAATTTTTTTTGCATTTCCTTCAATCAATGCAATAATTTCTCTTAATCTTTATTCATTTATTTATCGATTGTTTCGTTATTTTATTTTCTTATTTTAACTAACTTGAAGAAAATAATTGTATGATATAACAAAACGCACGAACACGTCCAAGGCTCATTATGGTACGTGCAATTGTGATGTTGAATTATAAACAACACTTTCGTTAGTATTTGGCAGTCGTTCAAGGACTTCATTATGTATTGTTGCATAAGCAACATTATATATCCTTCATTTGTGAAGCTTGTTTTATCATTTATACATTGAATTGTTGTGTTATAATCATAATGTGTGCGTGCACTATTGATATAATTATATACAACTGCCTAAATGCAATGCAATAACAAATTAAATTGCGTTCATCGTCATCCACATGGTCACATACGAATTCTATCCATGAATACATATGCATGTATCGTATACACATTGAATTGTATATTTGTATCATTCCTTTCGTATAGTTGACACGCAACGTAACGTGAAGTCATATCACGTACAAACCAATGTCGAAGTAGTGTCGTATAGATCCAGTGGTAGGAACACTTGATCGGACTATTGAGTATATAAACTCATGCGATCAAGACAATCAACATCATTCGCACCAAGTGCTCAAATCATTAAACATTCTTCCAAGTCTACGGAAATTCAATCCAAATAAATAAATCATCATGAAATTCCTCGCTGTAAGTATATAAATTATTTGTTTCTATAAAATTTCAACTCATTTTTCTATTTTATTCATCAAACATCATAAATAATTCATCGTAATAACTCATCATAAGCTATTATTTTTTTCTAATGTCAAGTTTCTGAAAAAGAAAAAAAAATATGGTTAAATTAATTGGATATAAAAATAATAATGAAATAATATAAAATAAAATAATAAATCAAAATGAATAATGAAACAAATTTGTGAGTATTTAATGATTAATTGTATAATTTATTTCAACAGGGATCATTTGTTGTGATTGTGTTGGCGGCCGTTGCCCTTGCAAAACCAACGGAGATTGAATCATTGGAGCCAACAAAAGTTGAGGAATCAGTGATATCGCACGATCAAGTGCCAGCGGCGGCACCGCGTGACAAACGTGGCCTATTGTTTGGCGCTGCTTACACCGCTCCAATTGCTTACACCGCCGCGGCATATACAGCACCCGTTGCATATACGTCTGCCTACAGCTACCCTTATGCCTACTCCGCATATTCAGCAGCCTATCCCTACTACGCTGGTGCCTATAGTTCCCCTTACTATTTGGCCTAGATATCATTTATTTTAACCAATGTATAAAATACCGATCGTTCTTTATTTTTGTCTTTAGCCATTATTTTTTTTTGTCTTATAACTCATTCGCCAAGGCTAAAGCAAAAACAAAATGTGCCATTTGCATTCGAATTCCATGTTGATTTTATTGTAATTATGTATATTTTTTTCCTGCAAAAATAAATTAATTTTAAAGCATTGAAATATTTTATTCCAATATTATTTAACAAAATTTTTTTATTATTCCAATATTATGTAGCAAGATGAAAATCTTTCTAAAAATTTTATCCTTCCCATTATCCTATGCTTGTTGAAAAAACGACACTAATAATAGAAAAAAAGATATTATTTG